>PVKV010028132.1:0-25414 GCA_004027835.1 Alouatta palliata | reverse complement strand
TTTTTTTTTTTTTTTTTAAAGATCAGCAAAGTAGATAGACCACTAGCCAGACTAATAAAGAAGAAAAGGGAGAAGAATCAAATAGATGCAATAAAAAATTATAAAGGAGATATCACCACCAATCCCACAGAAATGCAAACTACCATCAGAGAGTACTATAAACACCTCTATGCAAATAAACCAAAAAATCTAGAAGAAATGGATAAATTCCTGGACACTTATACCCTCCCAAGACTAAACCAGGAAGTTGATTCCCTGAATAGACCAATAACAAGGTCTGAAATTGAGTCAGCAATTAATAGCCTATCAACCAAAAAAATTCCAGAACCAGACAGGTTCATAGCTGAATTCTCCTAGAGGTACAAAGAGGAGCTGGTACTATTCCTTCTGAAACTATTCCAAACAATAGAATTTTATGAGGCCAACATCATCCTGATACCAAAACCTGGCAGAGACACAACTAAGAAAAGAAAATTTGAGGCCCATATCCCTGATGAACATCAATGCGAAAATCCTGCCTGAATGAATGAGTTTATAAAAGAACCTTGTCAGATTTCTAAAGAAACCAGCATAAATAGTAGAATCTTTTTCTGGCAGGAAATGGAAGGGGACTGTAATTAAAAGTGCTTCTAATTGGTGGTTATCTCATGAGGTTCTGATTCTACCAGGTAAATTAGGAGTTGACAAGGCTCACTGGACAAGGCTCCCTTTAAAAAGAAACTATCAAAGTTAGAGTTGATATTTTATAAATGACTCTTTATCCAATGCAGTTTTTATACAGTTGAACTCATTGATTATACATTTTGCCAAACACTATGCCATAAATTTTCTACCATGTGAGCATATTTTTCTCCAAAACATTATAGTCTAATAGGAGATGCAATTTTTAAAACTCACATATAAAACAGAAAATAGCAAGAATATAAATTTTGTCACACAAAAATGTATTGCATATTATAGTTATAGAGTTACGGGATGTTAATGTTTTCTGGATTATTTAGGAAATATTTGATAATGGAAGTGGAATTTAATCTTGCCCTAGAAAGTTACTGTAATTCAGTTCAACGGCAAAAGTGATTAGTCAGTCTAGACCAATGCAATGGCACAAGGAAAATTACAAACCTGTGCTGTCAGGGGACATAGACTGGAGGTAAGGAGACAACACAATTCCAATTGTATTCAATTTGGAAATGAGTATAGAAATGGTAGGATAAGAGCAAGATATTCTTGAGATCCCATTATTATTTCTGTAGAATTGAAAGATCCTTGTTGCTAAGCAGCTAAATCTAGAATTTAGTCACCTTAGAGACAAAAGATGAGGGCTTATGTTTCCCTTTGTTCTGTGGTCTCAGCTACAAAGCTTCATTCATTGCTAAAGGGTAGTACCAACCATCTAGACAGAAAGGGCCAGGGAAACTACTGTTTCTTCTGGTGGTAAGTCATTTATCAAGTTTGGTTCTATGCATAATTTTGTATCCAGAATAGTCCATTGGATAATGTGAAGTCTCTTAATTTTTGTTTTGTTTTCCTTTTTAAAGATATTAGTGACTTGAGCATGGGTATAGGTAGGGTAACCAACCATTCCAGTTTGGTTGGGACTGAGGGGATTGCTGGGTGCAGGACTTTCAGTTTTAAAACGAGGACAGTCCTGGGAAAATCAGATGAGACAGTTATCCCAATTGCCAGTAAGGAATAGGTAAAGTAATAGAAGATAAAGATAAAGTTGAGTGTGGGGAAAATTGATACAAACAGTCCTCAGGTGGAAGAGACTCTCTAATGGATCAGATATTAGTGACAGACAGATAGGAAAACAGTGCATTAGGGCATTGGAGTTAGAGGGAAGATGGGTAGAGAGGGGTCTTAAATTTGAAATAGAAGAAAGGGTTTATCAAACATGCAGAAGAGGGCTGTTGTCTCATTTGAGAGTCCACTAACATTGGAGTACCTGAATTTCTAGTGGTACCATTGCACAGTATCCATGGGAGAATGATGGTACTTCAGGAGCTTTGGTCTCTGGAAGTCCTAGGAATGAAGATGAGTCTGGCTTAAAGATTTTTTTTGAAGTTATTCTCCTGTTATCAGCTCATGCTAAGCTCCAAGAAAAAGAATAATATGATGAAAGTTTCTGTGGCTTATCAGTCCTTTCCACAACATTGTATCATTGATTAGTTCTTCCCATTTTCAAACCTCCCATCACAACTCTCACTCCATAATAAGTAGAAATCATATCAAGAGAGATACAGAGAATAAATCTGGCAGTTAGGATTTCACCCCAATTCAGAGATCTTTGTTCTTGGAAGTTTTGTCTATCAACTTTGCTTTTCTCTTCCATGCTTCTTGCACCTTGTGGAATAAGGTGCCTAACTTGCACCAATGAAAACTGCTCAAATCAATCCAGCCTCTTTAGGCAAGTTAATTGCAAGGATAATGTTCAGACTGAAAAAAGTTTTCCCCATCTACCAGCATCCACATAGCCAATCTAGGACAAGAAAAGAAAAACCCTAAATATTTTATACTAGAAAGGAAAGGTACTTGGATAACTAACTACTGTGATTGAAAGACAATGAGAATGGATTTTCAGCTACTGGCACTATACATAAATGAGGAAACTCAGAAGATTGAGGAGGTGTGAATGCAATATCCAGGGGAATAAAGAAAAGAACAATATGGCATAGGAAGTTTTGAAGTATCTGCTGAATTTTATATCTCCATTGCTTAGGCTGAGGATCCAGGACAAGTTATTTCAGTTCTGATTTGTATATTCTCTTTTTAAGCCTTTCACAAACACATTGGTTTGGGGATTTTTTTTTTTTTTTTTTTTTTTTTTTTTTTCAGAGTAGCATTGGTAGCTTTGATGTAGGAAAGGAGAAAGTATGTGAAGGATTAATGCAGTTCCTGCCCATCCCTCCCCGCCCCGCCCCGCCCCCCAGCCATTTGTGTCATTTAGGACTTTAGAGAGTTAAAGATTTGGCATGCACTGCTTGAAGGGATGAAACTGGTAGCAGAGCTCAAATGGATTGAAGACAAGAACATTAAGAGAAATGGGAGATGATGAAAGAAAAGTGTTTGGATTCTCTTTGAGTTTGAGAAATAGGTATAGCAGGAGAAAGGGAGAGCTGGAAAAACTAAAATTATTGGTAAGTTGTTTAGGATATATAAAACTTTTTGTGTGTTGACAAGGTATAGATTATGACTATGAGTGGGTAGGCTGAATTATACTGAAGATGACTTGAAGAGGTTAAAGGAAAACTTTAAAAAAACCTTGCCTTGTTTTCACATGGGTTGTCTAAATTCTTGCAAATACTACTTTAAGATGAGGGTACCATTTTTGGTGGAGAATAATTTTATTAGTCAGGGGCCAAAGCCTTTGAATTTTGTCCAAGAGCACTAAGGGTGGTTAAAGAGACATGTAGTCAGATATATGGTTTGGTGTTGATGCTGTGAGCTGTGGAGAACAGGAACTCTGGACCTTGTGGTACGTGTGACTTCTGAGGATGGGATTTCTCAGGAGGAAGTCTTTAGGCAAGTGGTAAATTCTGTTGAAGCTCAGGTTTAACAGGGTAAGTAGATGTAGGGAGCTTTCTGTGAAGAGGTTCAGGATGAAGTTTGGTTCTCTCTGTCTCCTTTTGTCATTAAAGGAAGACTCCGGAAAGCACAAGGGAAGGTATAAGAAGGGAATATAAGGGAACTTGAATCAGAGCAAAGAAAGCATTGATTAGAAATGGATTCAAAATCCAGGAGATGATTTGTGTTGGGTCAGGCATGTTCATTTTTATATCTTCTATGTAAGTCTCCTTAGATTAGCTTAATTTAAATGCTCTTCCTTTTTATTCTTATAAGAAACAGCACCTACCTTCATCAATATGTTGATCACAGTCAGAGGTGAATTTAAGTTTTTGGGCCTCATGCACCTACAAGATGAGGGGCCAACTTTAAGAAAAATAATACCAAGTTACAACTGCAGAAAATAACTATGAAAACTTATTTATTTTCATATTTTATTTATTTAGCATAAGAAAGAAGCCACAATAAATTATAAATATTAAAAGGTTGAAAACACCATAAACATCACAAAATTTAATCCCCTCATATTTATAATAATCAACTTCCTGACTCACTTCTACAATGCCTTTTCCCTACAGTTTTTAAGTTGCTTCTTATTTAATTGCCTTCCTTAAGAGAATTATCTTGTTATAATTTCTATGGCAAGAACTGAAAGGCATTTGCCTTTCTCTAGCATGAATAAAAATTTACTTTGTATTATTAATAGTTTGGAAAAGAATATTCAGCTTCATAGCTTGTTATTGGTAAGGAGATAATTAATTTTACTATTGTAAAATTTTAGAAAACATTTATTAAGTCTTTTATGTATGAGTTATAGTATTTCAGGGTGTTTCATATTTTTCTTATATACTGAATAATTTTGATCACTCCTGATTTAATGACTTCCAGAAAATTCATTGTTGAGCCCCTTATGGGGTCTTTATGGAGGTCTGTACAATGAGGATCCCTGAAGCATAAACTTCATTATCTTCAGATTAAAGTGGTTTTGATCATATTATAATTATCTGTTTATTTGTTTGTTTCTACACAGGCTCAGGGCTTATCAGCCTCATTGTTGACAGTCATTTGAGACTATGTGAAATATATGGACACTCTCCTCAGCAAAAAAAAAAGGGATGAAATATATGAAATATTAAATGCAATATTGTAGACCTCCTAAAGCTTATTCTTGCTCCTGTCACAAGTTTCTGCACTAAATTGATAATTTAGTTAATGTTCCGTATTTTAATTTTCTTTCTTTAATATCTAGAACAATGTCCTGCACTATGTGTGCTCCAAACACATGAGACTTGTTTAATAAATAGGAAAATAAATGGATGAGTGTTGCCAGCCAGACTGTATGACAGGTGCAGAAATTTTTCTGTCTTTCTTCCTTCCTTCCTCCTTTCCTTTCCTTCTTTCCTTTCCTTTCCTTTCCTTTCCTTTCCTTCTTTCCTTTCCTTTCCTTTTCCTTTTCCTTTTTCCTTTCCTTTCCTTTCTTTCCCTTCCTTTTTTTTTTGGAGACAAAGTCTTACTCTGCTGCCCAGGCTGGAGTACACTGGTGTGACCTTGGCTCTCTGCAACCTCTACCTCATGGGTTCAAGCAACTCTCGTGCCTCAGCCTCCCAAGTAGCTAGGATTACAGGCATGCGCTACCATACCTGGCTAATTTTTGTATTTTTAGTAGAGAGGGGATTTCACCATGTTGACCAGACTGGTCTCAAACTTCTGACCTCAGGTGATCCACCCGCCTTGGCCTCCCGAGGTACTGGGATTACAGGCGTGAGCCACTATGCCTGGCCAAAATTCCCCACTTTCAAAAATTGTTGGTAAACATATTTGAGCAAATATTGGGATTCTTCCCTGGCAATCCTAAAATACCAGACTCTCCAATGGCTTTGCCCTAATAAAACAAGAGTTCCTTTTCCCAAGACCTTTAAACTGCACAGATTCTCATTTTCTCTTCTGAAAGCGTCTCCTTTTGTCTTTGGGATTCTCCTGTCAGTAACTAGAGAGAACAACATTAGTCTCTCCATACCCTTAAATGATGTCAGTGTTTAATGAATTTTTTTCTTTTCTAAAAATTATAATACAATATGAATACATTTTAGTAGCATTTATTTATAATCCAAGACAGTTTGCCACCCCTCCTCCTGTTTTCTATTTTTCATTGTACACAGAGCTATATGAGGCATTATACAGGATACTAAAATGAATGAAAATCATAAACACTGTAGTAATAATCTGTCAGTCTAATAAAGTTATGAGCAAAGATGAATACAATGAGGAGATAGAAAATAACTTAGAGATAAAGAAACTAAAGTAAATCATAAGACTGATGCAACTTGACACAGAACTGTGATTATTTTTGATGTCTCCGGTTTTGACAGTCAAAGGAGACACTATCAATAGTTATTACAAAGGCAGCAGGCATAAACTAATATTATCTTGGACAAATTGAGATATAGAGCCACCCTACTCTTAAGTTTACTTTTGCTTTTACTTTTTATTATGGACATTTTCATACTGCCTGTAAAGACTGAGATAACTATTTAAGTACCTATCTTCTGACTTTAACTATTATCACCACTTGGCCAATGCTGTCTTATCTATGACCCCAACTCCCCAACCCCATTTACTAAAAGCAAATCCAAAGCATTTTCTTGATTTATCAACCAGTTTTTCACCACTCCATTCTTTTTCTCACCTGATTTCCTTTCTTATCCCCGTTCCAACCTATCTCTTTATTTTTACTTCCAGCACTGCAGTTCTGATCTAACATTGCCAGGACACAGATCCATAGGGTCAGCCCTGCAGCCTGAGCAGCTCAGAGGGAGGAGCCAGACCAGCGGTGCCTCACACCTTGTCCTCTTCTGCTCTGGACAGAGGGCTCCATAGTGACAGCTTCATAATGTCAGTAGATGGGACCCTGCTGCACATCAGGGTCACTCTTCTGCTGCTCTTGCTTGGGATGTTTTTGTCCATTTCTGGCTACTTTCAGGCTGGGCCCTCCCAGCATCTCACTTCCCCAGAAGTGGTGATCCCCTTGAAGGTGATCAGCAGGGGCAGAGGTGCAAAGGCTCCTGGATGGTTGTCCTATAGCCTGCGGTTTGGGGGCCAGAGACATGTTGTTCATATGAGGGTCAAGAAGCTCTTGGTTTCTAGACACCTCCCAGTATTCACCTACACACAGCAGCGTGCCCTCCTGGAGGATCAGCCCTTCATTCCAGATGACTGTTACTATCATGGTTTCGTGGAGGGGGCCCCTGAATCCTTCGTTGTTTTTAGTGCTTGTTTTGGGGGCTTGCGAGGAGTGTTACAAATAAATGGTCTCACTTATGAAATTGAACCCATCAGGCACTCTGCCACATTTGAACACCTGATTTATAAGATAAACAGTAACGAGACCCAATTCCCAGCTATGAGATGTGGCTTAACAGAGAAGGAAGCAGCACACCAACAGTTGGAATCTGAAGAGGCTCAGAACTCAGCTCTGGAACCAAATTCTGCTGGTGACTGGTGGACGCATGCATGGTTTCTGGAGCTGGTTGTTGTGGTGAACCATGATTTCTTCATTTACTCTCAAAGCAACATCTCCAAGGTGCAAGAGGATGTGTTTCTTGTTGTCAACATAGTGGATTCCATGTATAAGCAATTAGGTACTTATGTAATTTTGATTGGAATTGAAATTTGGAATCAAGGAAATGTTTTCCCAATGACAAGCATAGAACAGATCCTGAACGATTTCTCTCAATGGAAACATATCAGTCTTTCCCAGCTACAGCATGATGCTGCACATATGTTCATAAAAAATTCACTTATAAGTATACTTGGTCTAGCCTACGTTGCAGGAATATGTCGTCCACCTATTGATTGTGGAGTTGATAATTTTCAAGGAGATTCCTGGTCTCTTTTTGCCAACACTGTGGCCCATGAGTTAGGTCATACTTTGGGTATGCGGCATGATGAAGAATTCTGTTTTTGTGGGGAAAGAGGTTGCATCATGAGTACTTTCAGAGTGCCAGCAGAGAAATTCACCAATTGCAGTTATGCTGATTTTATGAAGACCATTTTAAACCAGGGATCATGTCTGCATGATCCTCCCAGATTGGGGGAAATCTTTATGCTAAAGCGCTGCGGGAATGGTGTGGTTGAAAGAGAAGAGCAGTGTGACTGTGGAACTGTACAGCAATGTGAACAAGATGCCTGTTGCCTGTTGAACTGCACTCTGAGGCCTGGGGCTGCCTGTGCTTTTGGGCTTTGTTGCAAAGACTGCAAGTTCATGCCATCAGGGGAACTCTGTAGACAAAAGGTCAATGAATGTGACCTTCCAGAATGGTGCAATGGATCATCCCATCAGTGTCCAGAGGATAGATATGTGCAGGACGGAGTCCCCTGTAGTGACAGTGCCTACTGCTATCAAAAGAGATGTAATAACCATGACCAGCATTGCAGGGAGATTTTTGGTAAAGATGCAAAAAGTGCATCTCAGAATTGCTATAAAGAAATCAACTCTCAGGGCAACCGTTTTGGTCACTGTGGTAAAAATGGCACAACATACCTAAAATGTCATATCTCTGATGTCTTCTGTGGGAGAGTTCAATGTGAGAACGTGAGAGACATTCCTCTTCTCCAAGATCATTTTACTCTGCAGCACGCTCATATCAATGGTGTCACCTGCTGGGGTATTGATTACCATTTAAGGATGAACACACCTGACATTGGTGAAGTGAAAGATGGCACTGTGTGTGGCCCAGGGAAGATCTGCATCCACAAGAAGTGTGTCAGTCTATCTGTCTTGTCACACGTCTGCCTCCCTGAGACCTGCGCTATGAAGGGGATCTGCAATAACAAACATCACTGCCACTGTGGCTATGGGTGGTCCCCGCCCTACTGCATGCACAGAGGCTATGGGGGTAGTGTCGACAGTGGCCCAGCACCTGCAAAGAGAAGAGTTTTCTTGACAGTGATTGTGATTCCTTCTTTGTCTGTTTTGATTTTCCTGTTTACTGTTGGGCTTCTTATGTATCTACGACAACATTCTGGTCCCAAGGAGACTAAGGCTCATTCATCAGATTAAGAAAATGTCTCTAATTTAATATTCCATGCATTATTACACTTCAGTCTCTTGGCAGTAGAAATGTTAGTACATCCCTGAAAGTGAGCACATTTCTGACCATTCCCAGAACGCTGCAAAGATCTTCCCTTACGTCAGTACCACAAACTTCGTCATTATGTGCAGGTGATTCATGTTTCTATCTATTGTTCATTGTTTTAAGCAGCAAATAAAGCTACATCCTTCCCTCACTTTAGTCCTTGTTTAGTCCTTGTTATGTTTCTTGTGCGTAGAGACGACTTACGGAAAAGGCATGAGATATGTCTGCATTAGAGTGTCCAGGGGTGAAGCTTACCTTGCTACTGACATTTATCAGTGTGGGAAAATTAAATATTCTGACATTCTGCTTCAAAATATGAAAAGGAATAGGGATGATAATAATATTTGTCCTACCCAACTTTTTGGGTTTATTTGGTAACCAAAAGAGAGAAATAAGTGAATTTTTGTTAAGTATAAACAAACCATTGTCTGATAAAAGCTCCTGACTTTGCTCCCTGTGTGCTTCCTAGCTTTTTGTCTTAATTTGGCAGTTTGGATATTTTTTTGGAGTATTTGCTTCACATACCAAAGTATAAACTCCATGAGGGTGAGATTGTTTTTATCTGTTTTGCTCACCGTTGTATCCTCAATACCTGCAACAGTGCACAGTGCTTCCTACCCAATAAATACTTAAATGAAGTAATGAATTTGAAGGGAGTATTAAATACATAAAATTAACCACAAAATGTAAAGATAATATTTTGCTACCTTTGGGATGTCATTCTAATTCTCTTTTTTAAACTACTGGAGCTCTTGCTCTAAATTAAACTTTGAATACTTAAAATACGCTTATTTAAAATGCTGCTGTTTGAACCCTATGTACTTTACTGGTTTTCTTTTTTCCCCAGTGTATCTTCTCCTCAGTCTATTCTCAGTGTTTTTGGAAACTTTCTCTCTTCAAAACACAGATTGAATCAGATAACCTTTGTATTGATCAGTTAACTTCTGAATAGCACTCTGTAGATTGAGTCAAACAACCTTTGCATATCATGTTTCATTATGCTTTGCCATTTGCATTTCTACCTATTTTTAGAATATATTTGGCTGTGTCATTCTCTGTGTATTTGTACATGCAATCCTCATTCCTCAAATGCTGTTTACCACCCTCCTCTTACTCCCTTACCCTGGAATACTCCTATTTTCTCTCAATAGAGGTTAAATGTTGTATGTTCATAGAAGCATCTGTTATGAAATGTTAAGAGTTCCACTTGTGTGCCCCTGTCACTTTGTGGTCACTCCTTTATGGTTTGATGCCCTCTAGGAATAGAGGTGGAGAGGATCCAAAAATGTGCTAGCAAAAAAATGTAAAGGACATCTAGTGGAGCCATACAAGGAGGGAGGCGTGAATCAAGAATACAATCTGGTTAAATCAGAGAAAGCTCCACATTTCAAAAGTTTACACAACTATATGGAGACAAAAGATAGCTGCTCCAGTTTATTGATTCTTTTTTGAAATAGTTTATTGTAAAAAAAATTGAAATTGATTATAGTAAAATTTATCAGCCTAGTGTTCTCTATTTGCTGAGTTGTGTATTTCTGCTTGAGATTACTTTGAAATAATCCATTTTTTTCTGGAATTACTTTGGTTTCAGCTTTTATGCTTAATCGTGGAATTTATTTTGCTGTAAGCAATGAGATAGATATCTAATTGTATACTTTTCCAAATGGGTAGTGAGTTGTCCTGATACACATTATGGAATAAATCCTTGATCACTGCTTTCATGGTAAATTGGGATCCTGTCTTGCATTTTAAAGTTAATTTGTTAGAGTCACCTTAATTTACTTGTAAATTTTTACAAGAAGCAGTGCATTTTGCAATATTCTTATTTTTGGAAAAGCTGTATACTTTATATTCATTCAGTTACTTAGAGCTATATCATCAATTACATCAGGATTGATGGATATAATTAACCTTTTTATAACAAGCATAGAGTCTTACCTCCTGTTTTAATTTAGATTGCCCAAAAATCAGACCCAGAGACAGGATTTAGGTGGAGTTAGTTTTTTGGGAAAGCACAAAACAGGATAGACTAATGAACAAGTTTTCTTTGTACTACTGGAGTCATTCCTATGGGCTGAGAGGTCATGTGAAACACACCTTGGAATAATACTCCATGGTTCAGGAGAAAGCTGTAAGGAAAAGAATACCTGAGATGTAAGCACTTGAAGTGGTAAGCTCTCAGAGCATGGAAATTGTCTACCATGGCTGCAAGTGAACTCAAGTGGGAGAAGAAGATGTAGGGTGGGTTTTCAGCATCTACTCTACCCAGGTTCCTTAGAAAACATTTGCTGAGGCAGGGATTAAATCTAAATGATTTATTCAGAAAATGCAATCCTAGGAAAATGAGAGTAAAAGTAAAGATATTTGTGGCTGGAAAATATGGTACAGCAGATGCTGGTGGTACCCACCTGTATCCTCTTAAGCTGACCCTTGAGGTTGTCTGTCTTGAGCTACTTAAGACAAGTCCTGTACACACTAATGGCTTTCTACTTTATGGGGGTGTGTTCAGACCATTCATGGAGTAGGCTGGAAGCAAAAAGGAGTTAATGCATCTAAACCAATTCTCGATCGATGAGCAACATTGTGTGAATGAGCATGATAGCTTCCCCAGTCCTCATGGGACTTCTCTGTGGTGTTAGGGCCCAAGTGAGGCTGTACCTTGTTAGTATTACAGGAACTGGGTCTTGCTACTTTCTCTCCAAAAAACCCTCAAAAAACTCTATTCTTTTCTTCACAAAGCCGTCTTTGTTCTTTGAGCACCTATTGAAAAAGCTGACTAGCGACTGTCTCAGTCTGTCCGATTCTCCCTCTGATTCTCCACCATAGACTTTCTTTCAAACTGTGTCTTAAACTGTTATTAACCCTCACTGTTTGCTTAACAGTTTAGGCACAGAACTGACATCCCTTTGCTCCAGTCTTACAAACCCTGGCCATGTGAACTAACCCATCTGACTGCTGGGTATATCAGCATCTAGATTTTGCAAAATAATCTGAACTTGTTTTCATTCCTGCTGATGCAAGTGCCTGATGGATCAAGTCCAGAGCATGGATGCATGACAAGGTATGGCATCCATGACCAGCAAAACAATGTCACACTAGTTTTCTGTTTGGTGAGTTGATTGGACAAATCTATAAAATCTTGAAAACTGACCTTTGTTTAGGTAAAGACATTAGAAAGGAATTTTTCCCTATGTATTGAAAGCAGAGATAATGCAGGACCTTTCATAGGTAACTTCCCAAGGCAGTAGTACAATCAAACTCTGATTTCATTCTACAGATGGCACACGTAAGCCTCTCCCAAAGGTCATAAATGGTCCTTGCACTGACTCTTATGGTCCAAACACTTGCCACATCACCAGATGTTGTGGATGGCCTGGAAGTCAGCCCTGAGCAACGTGGATTTGCTCACTTGCTCCTCTCACTAGACTGACAGGCACTAAAGATTACATGGAGATAGCGTGGTGAATATTCCAAAAATGTGGAATAACTTGGCCAGGTGACAAAATCAAGCCCTATAGCCGCCAAAACCAAACTAAATTGATATTGTGAAATCTGTTCTACTCCTATGGACTGACACAGACAGATATAGATGCACAGATGCCAATAGGACAGAAGACGAGGCACAACAAACCCCAATCTGTTGGGCCACAAATTTCACGCTGACGTTATTTGTGAACCACACTGGTCTTTTTATCCTGTGTGGTGACAAGGTAAAGTGTTCCCACTTACATAGTCAAAATGATGAGGACTCAGATACCTAATGCCTTTGTCACCAGGAACTCCTCCTTCAATGCTAGCCAAATTAAAAACCTGGGCTCTGTTGTTCATAAAGTAGTGCCACACAAGCGTACTAGATGAGATGCTATAGAAAATTCAGTTATATGTCACAATTCTAAATTCTTTTCCATGCTGAGATCCATTTTCCCAGGCTTTGGAACTTATGAAAGGGCAATTCTCAATATTTCCATAGTAAAAGAGCAGGAGTCAATATTACTATGCAAGCACTGAGAAGACTCCAAACCGAAATTAACAGTTTAGCCTCTGTTGTACTTCCGAATCACCATGTGCTGGATACAATGACAGCCCAACAAGGAGGAGCTTGTGCAATCACTGATAAGGAATGCTGCTTTTATGAAGTATATGTAAATTACTAGGGACAAATAAAATTTAATCTGAACTTTTTGGAAGACAAGATAAACACTCTTCATCATATAAACGAGGCTAAACCATTCAATTGGTCTGACCTATTTATTGCCAGGGATAGGAGACTGGTTGGATCGAGTATGGGTAAATGTGTTTAGATTTGTTCCTTTCTGCTTATTCATTCTTCTTCTAAACTGTGTTCTTCTTTGCCTTTGCAGATCCCTTGCCACTCAGCTGCTAACATAACTCTTTTCTCCACAAATACCAACTCAGCTTTTAATTTGAAATTTTTAGGAAAGTTTCAGACAGGGGAAAACTTTCAGGCAGTTAAAAGTATGTTGCTTCAAAATATGCCAAATTAGTATATTGATTATTTCAAGCTCAAAGCACTTTGGAAACTGTAGTTCCAGAAGTGACTATCTGACCTGCCTTTTCCTGCATATAGCAAGCCATAAACTTTCCATGGAGAAAGATGCCTTCCCTGTGCCAGGAACGAAAATAACCCTATCCCCAGGATTGGAAATTGTTGCTGCAGTAGACCTGTACAAATAAAGTCATTCTTATCTCCCACTAGCTTTATAGCTCCTCCTTGACACTCCCCCCACCAATATATCTCCTAGTGACTTCCCTGGAATTCACTGTCACTAGCTTAGATCCTTTTGTGGATCAATCAATTCATAAATTTATTGTTCTTTTTCTAAAAGTATAACAGCTTTCTGCTTTAGCCATTATTTTACCTCTTCACACTCTTGAGAGGATCTCTATGATATGAGTGCCCCCAAGGGGCACAAAACAGGTAGTCATGATGGCAGAGATAGAGGTACATTGGGCTGAATAGCATGGACTCCACTTGCCAAGGGAGTTAACCAAGACACTGCTGCCATGAAATATCCAACTTGCCAGTGACACAGATCAAGGCTGAGGTCCTGGGAAGGCACTACTCTTCAAGGAAACCAAACAGCAAATTAGTGGGACATTGACTACTTTGTGTCCCTTTTATCCTGGGAGGGCCAGCCATTAGTTCACACAAGAAAATATACATATTCTAGTTATAATATTGTCTGTAGAGCTTGAGCTGGCATCACTACTGATGGCATATGGATTGTAGGATCTTTTTTTTTTTTTTTCCTTTTTTTGTTGTGTCTCTGCCAGGTGGATTGTAGGATCTTAAGCATGGAATCTCACGCAACTTCGCACATGAACAGAGGATTCATTTACTCTTTAGTGTATGAGAAGCAGGAATGGTACACAGCAATGAATTATATTGTTTCTATCGTGTATCAAATATTTAGTAGCATCTATTCTTCCAGAGTGCTTAGAATGGCCAGCAGAAGGCAGAGCCAGAGTGCTAGCTCAGAAACAATATTCTGAAAGAACTGAGTGCCAGCCTTCACAATGCAGTGTGTATATTAAGTCAGAGATTCCTATGTGGTGCTGTATATCCAACAGAAAGAACATATGGGACCAAGAACCAAGGAAGAGAAGCTGGGTGGCCTCACTTACCATCACACTTGATGATCCATTGATCTGCTTCTCCCTGCAACTATCTGTTCTCTAGGCAGGTCTTGGTCCACAAAGAGAATGCATCTTTGCCAGAGGACCCAGCAAAAGTTCCACAGACCTACAAGCTGCCCTCAGGGCATCTGGGACATCTTCTGTTCAAAGACCAGCAGGTAAAAAGAAGTCATTTTGACAGGAGAAATTGACACTGAATAGCAGTGGGGGAGGTAACGCTGCTGAGCCCCCGAAGAGGAATGGAGGATTATATGGAGAAACTAGGGGATTCACTTGGGAGCCACTTGGAACCACCCCAACACAATGGTAACTGAATGGATATGCGTAGCAAGGTTGACCTGAGAAGATCTCAGACCCTTCTGGGATGAAGGTGCAAAAGATTTCAAACAAACATTATAGCAAGTGCTCTGGGTCCTCCCTGACTTCCAGTTTTGTCCCTTTTTCTTTATTCTTCTTCCTTTTTTAAAAAGCTAAAACAAAATTAATGTTATGAAGGTGGGGGTCTGTCTATGTTGCCCAAGCTGGTCTCAAAGTCCTGGGCTCAAGCATTCCTCCCACACTGGCCTCCCAAAATGCTAAGATTACAGGCATGAGCAACCCCACCCAGTGCCCTCTCCCCAACCCTTTAAAAAAAAAAAAACTATACACCTTGCACAGACCATGGCTATCCAAAACCCCCAAGGTTTGGAAAGAGTTCACAGAATTATTGTTGCTTATTAGACTTCAAAGAAGGGACAAGAAAATATGAACAGCCCCCATCTACTGTTTTGGTTAAGGTGAAAACTGATGCTGAAATGGAAAGGACAAGGACAGCTACTCAAAGCGTTCCCATCTTGTAAAAACCTTGACCATGCTTCCCTTGTGACATCACCTGGTCTTCAAGTACTCCCTGATGCAATTCAATTGAATAAAGCCTTTAACCTCTATGTGAGTCACTTTTCAAAAACTATATATATATATATGTTTTTTGAAAAGTGACTCACATAGAGGTTATATATATATATATATATTTATATATATAAATGTTGTTTTGTTACTTGGGATAGGCTTGGACAAAATGCCAACACGGCCCAGTTTTGTGTCAAATACAGCATTATCAAAGAACCCTAAATTCCTTGGGTGGAGAGGTAAGCCCTGCTCTTGGTCTCTGATTTTTTTCTTTTTTTCTCTCATTTTTATTTTTATTATTGATTTCCAACTTTTAACTTCAGCAGTACATGTGCAGGATAGGATATGCAGGTTCGTTTCATGGGTAAACACTGCCATGGTGGTTTGCTGCACAGATCATCCCATCACCTGACTTTGTTTCATAGCATGGTGGTTGCATGCTTTGATTTTTTTCTAGGTAAACTTTTGTCAGACTGAAGTCAGTATTTTCTTTCTGTCTTTCAGAGTTCTTTAGATGTGCAGAGAATTTAGTTAGGCAGCTTTCCTAAGGTGGGACAAGACTCTTCTATTATCTCAAATTCTTCTACTATGGAAACTCCTATCCATTCCAAACACCTGGCCAGATCTGTGTAGATACGTGGTCTGGTGCAACGTTGCTCAATCTGTTAAATTCCTAAGTGGCGTGATTTCATAAGGTATAAATTTGAACTGCAGTGCCTTTGGTTACTTGGGGCATGTCAAACTTGTACATTTTTGTGTCACCTTAGAAGGGTAGCAGAATAGATGACACACCACAGATAACTTACTTTAATTGGTATGAAGAAACCAAAAAAAGAAATATGTTAAACAGTCTCTAGTCTTGAGACCTGTTTTCAACAACTTCAATGTTCTTCCTTTACCAAAGGTCTTTTCCCTTCTGTCTACCTCTGTTTATGCCTCTGATTCTCACCTCCCTTCTGTCCTGATCCCTATCTTCTTAAGGACCCCCTTGCTTCTTTTCCTCCACACCTCCAGCTCCCTCTTACTATTTGACCTGGAACATCACCTTTTGTTGGATATGACAAGCCCTAAAAACAAGAGAAAATATTTTAAAACACACACATACACATACAGTGTCACTCTGTCACCCAGGCTGGAGTGCAGTGGTATGATCATGACTCACTGTAACCTCTAGCTCCTGGTCCAAGTGATCCTCTTGCCTCAACCTCCCAACTAGCTGGGTCTATATGGACATTCTATCACACCTGGCTGACTTTTAAATTTTTTTTAGAGACAGTGTCTTGCTCTCTTGCTCAGGTTGGTCTTGAATTCCTATCCTCAAGTGATCTTCCTGCCTCAGCCTCCTGAGTAGCTAGGACTACAGCCGTGTGCCCCATGCCTAGATAATTTCTTTATATTTTGTGATGACAGGGTCTCACTATGTTGCTCAGGCTGGTCTCAAACTGATCCTCCCTCCTCAGACTCCTGAATCGCTAGGACTACAGGCATGTGCCACCATGTTTAGATAATTTTTTTTTTAATATTTTATAGAGATAGGGTGTCACAGCGTTCCCCAGGTTGGTCTCAAACTCCTGGCCTCAAGTGATCCTCCCGCCTCAGGCCCCCAAAGCACTGGGATTATAGCTGTGAGTAACCATGCCCAACCTTAGTGCACTATTTGTGAAATGATTCTTCCTGTTTCCCTGTAGGTAAGATTTTGTGATTGTACATGTATCAGACAGTCAGTTCCATCCTGTAATTTATGGATAGGCAGGGCTTAGGCAATTCCTGGAGATTTAAATAGGAGATCCCATACCTTTAATATCCGGAGAAATTGAGAAGTGATTTATCAGTGAATAATGACCCTTTCTGTAATAGTTTAACAGTAAAGACAAAAAGCCAGACATTACATATGGGATTCCCCAGGCTTAGCACTATGCAAAAATAGTGAGAATAATGAAAATGATAGCAGACAGCATGTATCAAGTGCCTAAAATGTTTCAGGCCTTTCGTAGGTGCTTTCTTTTGATTGTCACAAGGTTTGGCAAAGTACATTTCAACTGTGAATGTAAAATGTGAACCTTGAAACTCTGAAATATTAAGACTGCCTATAATCACATAATCAGCAGTTGGTAGAATCAGTGTTGAAATTCAAGGTGCCTATGACACAAAGGATTTTTAAAACCTTCCTACTGTGTCACTGCCAAAGTTGCCTTTTATGCTTATTTAACACTAACAATAAAATGGATAAATAACAAACATCTCATATATAATCAATCAGAAGAAGACCGAAAGGCCAGGCGCAGTGGCTCACGCCAGTCATCCCAGCACTTTGGGAGGCTAAGGCAGGTGAATCACTTGAAGCCAGGAGTTTAAGACCAGCCTGGGCAACAAGGTAAAACGTTGTCTCTATCAAAAATACAAAAATTAGTCAGGTGTGGTGGTGCACACCTGTATCCCAGCAACTCAGGAGATTGAGGCGGGAGAATTGCTTCAATCTGGGCGACGGAGATTGCAGTGAGCTGAGACGGCACCACTGCATTCCCGCCTCGCAGCCTGGGCACCAGAGGGAAACCCTGTCTCAAAAAGAAAAAAAAGAAAAAGACCTTAAGAGTGTTAAAATAAATGTATATTACTACAAACAGGATTTGCCACAGGGGTATCTAGAAAACATTAGACCCCAAATCTTAAATGAGTACAGGTCCTCTTTTTAGTGAATCTGAGTTTCTGCCATCATCTATAGAAGTATTAAGAATATGACCAGACATAAAATGTTAAGTAAATTTAAACACACAGACCCTTTTAAAATTGCCAAGTGATTTTATTTCAAGATGACATCAGAATTGCTAAAAGGTGATGTAATGATCAGAGTGACTATTGATTATATCTCCCAGTAAGTGTCAATGTGATTTTCTCCATTGTGTGCATTCCTGTTAGTATTTACTCATCAGGTTCAGTATTTTTCAATACTTTCTTGTCCATAAATTCTATTACTTGTGAAAAGCCACCAGAGAAGTGAAACCAGAAAAAGGATGTAACGAGTAAATATTAATAGTAGGTCTCAGTTTGTATTCACAAGTACCCTGCCTGAAAGACAATATTGTTTGTCAGGTGGAGGGCCACTATCTACACTACCTCCTTTTCCTTTCAGTTCACATGTTGGTGGCTGCCACCCATGCACACAGTGACAATGGTTTTTGTTGTTACATACTCCTTTGTAATTGCATGTTTTAAGATCACACTCAAAATGCAGGTCTTGATAGAAAGTACAATTTTGTTTAAGACAGTATTTTCCCGGGCCACAGGTTGTGCCGTCCACTGCCAGCCCCATTTCTGGCAACTCTGTCCCCTGGTGTGCATCATAGCCAAAGCATTTTTCTTCTTTTACCTCCTGTACTAAGAATACAAAATGTAGTGTGCTCACCTCCACCGGGAATGCTTCTGACACCACTACAGTGCAACATTCCACAAAAAACATCATCTTCTTCACATGGAAAAAGTTTACTTCCCCCTCACCCTCGAATAACTCCAGTTTCCAAATCGGTCACCCATCACATTCAATTTTTTGTAGCATGCTGGGGAGCCGTTTTTCACTTGGTAGCCAAAAAGGGCTTGACACTGCATATCACAGTCACTGCAGTTTCCTCTTACACAAACAGACACTGGTGAACCTGGGGTTCCATCCTGGACATGGACGTCATCTGGACACGCTTCCTTTTTCCCATCACAGTATTCCGGTAGGTCACATATACCACCCACATCTCTGCAAACCACTCCAGGGGCAGCATATTTACACTCATGGCAGCAAGGTCCTGTATTGCAAATACTGCCAAGGGAAAGGGTACAAGAGGTCTCACAACATCTATCACTGGCACAATCTTTAAGGGAGCCACAGTTACACTCTTCCTTCTGATTTTTGATTTTGTCTCCACAACGAGGAGCTACATAAGGAAAATTAGTGCATTCAATATTTGAACTACTCAAACAAGGATCCCATTGATTAAATATGTGTTGCATTCTCTCATAAGAACAATTGCTCAACATATCATTAAGATCAGGAACAGGAGCCATGACACAGTTGGTTCGTCGAAAACAGTAACAACCCTGAGAATCATGGTGCGTGCCTATGTTATGACCCAGCGCATGCACTGTAACACATGCCCCTCTAAACAGGTGGTATCTCATTAAATAGACAAACACTGCTCCCCAGTTGGGGTTGCATAGTCCATCAAAGCTGGCATAACACTCATAGTTTTCAAGTCAATATGATGTAAAAAGAACTGAGGTATCATGTGCAATGTGAGGATACACGGCCTTAGATTTCCGAACACCAAACACTTGTACAGTGTGTTGAGCAGGCCTCCCAGAAAATATTACCCAATCCCTTCGATCTCATATGCGCAAAACACGTATACAGACATTTAAATAAACTGGTTTGAAAATGGTATGTATCATGCTGTTAAGAATCACTACATTCTCTACTATGTGTGACACATTAGAATCACTACATTCTCTACTATGTGTGACACATTAGGGTTCCGCAAGTATACTCCATTAGTAACCGTGTAGTGAAGTTTCAAGTTATTTCTATGATGCCGCCGCAAATAAACGTGACCTGCTCTGGGAGTTTCCGTCAGTTTTACTTTTTCAGATTCGTGATTTATCTCTTCCCTTTCAGTCTTACACCTACTAGCCTCTCCTGGACTTTCTTCTGACACAAGCAGTGATACCAAATGCTCAGATCTGGAAGAAGCCTCCAGGGGTTTGATTTCATAAGTCAAGTCATCCACCTTCAGCATGCCACACAGACCTCCATGGCAGGTGTCCAATGTGGCCACAGACCTAGGAACCCCTTCCAGGTAGCAGTAGTAGTGACAGTCTCATGGGACAAAGGGGTAGTTCTCCTGCATGGCCCCTGGTCATTATCAGTGAAAACAGGTAAATGTCTGGGTATCATGTTCTTCTTGAGCTTCATGTGAATCACATGTCTTCGGCCCTGGAAATGCATGCTGTAAGAGAGTTGGTCTGGCATCTCAACTCCACCCCTCCTGTGGAGCACTTTCCTGGGGATCACAATTTCTGAGGAAGTGAAGCACCATCCTGGTGGGTCATGAAAACAACAGACCTGGGACAAGAGTGCCCAGAGGACAGGCGGCCAGAGAGCACCTGTTAAGGGGTCCTGGACCCAGGCAGATCCCATGAATAAGAGAGCCTTTGACCAAAGAAAATGCAGTCAAATGGGAGGCAAAAAGAGGATTCCTCAGTCTTCAGCCTTCTCCTCAGGACAGTTACGAGGAAATCACAGTGAGTCTGCAGCTTGGTACCCCCTGGTAGGGGGAAGGGTTAGACTGTTGCATAACAATGGTGTGCCCATCAGGGGAGGCTGTTTTCAGTGAGCTGGAGACCTAGGCCAGGGGGCCAAAGGAAGAGAAAAAAAATGGCGGGAATTGAGAATAGCAGTGTATAACTGAGCTGAAATGTCCCTTGTCCTCTAAGGGAAGTCATAAGTGGGTTTGATGAGTAAGTGGGCTTGATGCAGGTTTAGGACACTTAAGGACATTTTTTCTGAAACCTAAATGAGGAAAAGATTCAACATGTAATTAAAAGAGGGAAGCGTGTACAATGATAAGGAAAGCAGAAACTTAAAAGAATTTTGAGGATAGACTTAGGGTTATAGAAATCAAATGGAGTTAGGGTAATGAATAAATTGGAGAATAAATAAATGTCATGAGAAAAATTAGGGTGTGCAACTATAGTTTCTTATCAAGTTAAACATATACCTATGCTGTGATCCAGCCACTTCAGTGCTAGGAACTTACCCACATAGTTTGTCTATAAATGTTCATAGCAGCATTATTCATAAATTCATTCTACAATCTGGAAACCAAGAACCAGACCTTGATATGTGAATGGATAAACAAACTGATATATTCATTGATTGGAATACTCCTCTGTAATAACACGAACAAACTTCTGAAACACACATGATCATGAAGAATCAGAAAACTAATATATATGAACAAAATGAGCATGTTTAACAAATAGAATTACAAAAAAGTAATAAATGAAAATTCTGGATCGGAAAGGTATAGTAACTACAATGAAAAATGTAGTAGGGTTGCTCAACTGCAGATTTGTTTAAGAAAAAAAAATATGCGTTTCTTGAAAATATTTGATGATAGGACAATTGAACTTATCTGCTCTGAGTAGAAGATACAACAAGGAATGAAGAAAAGCATACAGAACATAAAGAAATAGTGAAACATCATCAAGCTGAATAATATATACATTATGGGAGTCTTAGATGGAGAAGAAAATCCAGGTTGAGAATTTTCGAAGTCTTTATGTTCTGCTTCCCTTTTAGTGATAAATTCTGTCTTAAAATTCTTACTTTCTTCTAGCATATACTCTAAGCAGTTGATAGAAGCCATGAAGATTGTTTTATTAATATTTTGCTTAGATGTTTCTATGGCCAGATGTCTATATATACACTATGTATTGCTTTCATTTTATTTTGTTGTTACATATATGTGTTTATATATGTGTGTGTGTGTGTGTATAGCAGAAATATCTAAGCAAAATATTAATAAAATATTTTTGTCTACACACATGTACATATATACTATATATATGTAGTCTGTCTATCTATCATCCATCTATCTATCTATCTATCTATCTATCTATCTATCTAAAGTGTTACTATATTGCTCAGGCTGGTCTTGAACTCCTGGCTCAAGCAATTCTCCTGCCTCTGCCTCTTAAAATGCTGAAATTATAGGCATGAGCCACCATGCCTGGCCAATGAACTGCTTCATTGTTTTTTAATTTTTTTCCCACAATAGCCTCCGTCATGAAGATAATTCAGCCTGGTATATTGCCAGTTTTTAACAAGGATGACCTTTCCTTCAGTTTTTAATAAGATATTCCTCATTTTCATCTGTGACCTCATCAGAAAGGCCTTTATTGTCCATATTTCTACCAATATTCTGTTCACAAGCACTTAGTCTCTAAGACTTAGGCTAGAGATAAGCATAAACAAACCAAAATCAAAATTGGTAGAAGGAATGAAATAATAAAGCTCAGAGATGAAACTAACAAAGAAAAAGACTAATAAAATAACTGAAGATCGATGAAATGAAGAGCTGGTTTAAAAAACAAAATCCACAAGCCTTTAGCCAGACTAAAAAAAAAACAAAGAGAGAAGGCTCAACTAAATAAAATCACAGATGAAAAAGGAGATGTTGCAACTGATAGTATAGGAATACAAAGGGTCATAAGAGACTATTTATGCCAACAAATTTTATAACACAGAAGAAAGGGATGAATTCCTGGACAGATATAAACTACCAACATTAAATTATGAAGAAATAGAAAATTTGAACATACCAGTAATGAGTGAGGAAATTGAATCAGTAATAAATGAGTGAGGAAATTGAATCAGTAATAAAAAATCTTTCATCAAAGAAAAGCTCAGGAACTAATGGCTTCAGTGCTGAATTCTACAAACATTTGAAGAACTAATGCCTATTTTCCTCAAACTATTCCAGAAAACTGAAAAGGAGTGAGTACTACCAAACTAATTTTACCAGGCACTACCACCCTGATTCCAAAACCAAACAACAACACAGCAACAACAAAAACAACAGGCCAACAAAAATTCCTTCATGAATGTAGATGCAAAAATTCTTAGTGAGGTACTAACAATCCAAATCCAAGAGCACATTAAAAAGACTATTCAATATGATCGAGTGGGATTTATGCTAGTGATGCAAGATGATTTAACATATACAAATCAACAAATGCCCTACACCACATTACAAGAAAGAATGACAGAAACCATGTGATGATTTTAATAGATGCAGAAAACAATTTGACAAGATTCAACATCCTTTCATGACAAAAGTCCTCAACAAATTAGATACAGCTTATGCACCTCAACATAATAAAGACCATATACGACAAACTCCCAGCTAACATCATACTGAAAAGGGAAAAGATCAGGAACCAAATAAGAAGGTCCACTTTCAATATTATACTGGAAGTCCTAGCCAGATCAATTAGGTAAGAGAAAGAAGTAAAAAGCATTCAAATTGGAAAACAGGAAGTCAAATTGGTCCTGTTTGCGGATGACATGATTTTACATATAGAAAACCCTAAAGACTCCACCAAAAAACCTCTAGAAATAATAAACAAATTCAGTGAAGTAACAGGCTACAAAATCAATATAAAATTATTACCATTTCAATATGCTAATAGTGAGCTATCTGAAAAAGAAATCAAGAAAACAATTTTATTTACAATAGCAACAACAACAACAACAAAACTCCTAGGAATAAACATAACCAAGGAGGTGAAAATTTTCTTTTTTTTTTTTTTGAGGTCGAGTTTTGCTTTTGTTGCCCAGGCTGGAGTGCAATGACACAATTTCAACTCACCACAACCTCTGCCTCCTGGGTTCAACTGATTCTCCTGCCTCAGCCTCCCAAGTAGCTGGGATTACAGGCATGAGCCACCACACCTGGCTAATTTTGTATTTTTAGTAGAGACAGGGTTTCTCCATGTTGGTCAGGCTGGTCTCAAACTCCCAATCTCAGGTGATCCGCCCACCTTGGCCTCTCAAAGTGCTGGGATTACAGGTGTGAGCCACCATGCCCTGCCAGGAGGTGAAAGATTTCTACACTGAAAACTATAAAACTTGAATGAAAGAAATTGAAGAGGATACAAATAAGTGGAAGGATATTCTGTGTTCATAGAATGGAAGAACTGGTATTTTTTACATGGCCACGCTACCCAAAGCAATGAAATTTAATACAGTCCCTATCAAAATGCCAATGACATTCGTCACAGATATAGAAAACAACAATCCTAAAATTCATGTGAAATCATAAAAGACTGCATTGTAGTGTGAAGCTGGAGGCCTCACACTACCTGACTTGAATATATATTACAAAGCTATTGTAACCAAAGCATCATGATAATGACATAAAAATAAACCCATAGACCAACAGAATAGAATACAAAACCCAGAAATAAATCCACAACCCTGATCCTTGACAAAGGTGCCAAGAACACATATTGGAGAAAAGATAGGCTCTTTAATAAATTATGCCAGGAAAATTGGATATTCATAGGCAGAAGAATGAGACCAGACCCCTAACTCTCACCATACACAAAAATTAATTCAAAATTGATTAAAATCTTAAATGTAAAATCTAAAAACTATGAAACTACTAGAAGAAAACGTCAAGAAAATGCTTCACAATATTGGACTGAATTTTTCAAGAATTTTGAAAAATAAGACTTCAAAAGCATAGGCAGATTTAGCCAAAAAAGAGACTACCTCAAGGCACTTAATAATCAAAGTCCCAAAGATCACAGATAAAGACAAAAATCCTGAAAGTAGCAAGAGAAAAGAAACAAATGGAGCTCCAATATGTCTGGCAGTTGGACTATTCAGTGGAAACCTTACAGGCCAGGAGAGAGTGACATGACATATTTAAAGTACCAAAGGAAAAAACATTTACCCTAGAATACTATATCTGGCTAAAGTATTCTTCAAATAAAGACTTTCCCAGACAAAAGGTAAGGGATTTTGTACACATCAGACCTGTCCTACAAGAAATGCTAATGAGAGTACTTCAATCAGAACGAAAAGAATGTTAATGAGCTATAATTACTTGAATGTACATAACTCACTGGTAATAGTAAGTACATGGGAAACCAGAATATTATAACACTATAACTGTGGTGTGTAAACTACTCTTATCCAAAGTAGGAAGACTAAACAATGAACTGATAAAAAATAATAGCTATAATGACTTTTCAAGACATAGAGAATACAATAAGATATACATAGAAACAACAAAAAGTGCCAGTTAGAATAGCGATCATTAAAAAATCTGGAAACAACAGATGCTGGAGAGGATGTGGAGAAATAGGAACACTCTTACACTGTTGGTGGGAGTGTAAATTAGTTCAACCATTGTGGAAAACTGTGTGGCGATTCCTCAAGGACCTAGAAATAGAAATTCCATTTGACCCAGCAATCCCATTACTGGGTATATATCCAAAGGATTATAAATCATTCTACTATAAGGACACATGCACACGAATGTTCATTGCAGCACAGTTTACAATAGCAAAGACCTGGAACCAACCCAAATGCCCATCGATGATAGACTGGACAGGGA
>PVKV010028131.1:10435-25330 GCA_004027835.1 Alouatta palliata | reverse complement strand
GTGTGGTGGCTTACGCCTGTAATCCCAGCACTTTGGGAGGCTGAAGCGGGTGAATCACGAGGTCAAGAGATCGAGACCATCCTGGTCAACATGGTGAAACCCCGTCTCTACTAAAAATACAAAAATTAGCTGGGCGTGGTGGCACGTGCCTGTAGTCCCAGCTACTTGGGAGGCTGGGGCAGGAGAATTGCTTGAACCCGGGAGGCGGAGGTTGCGGTGAGCCGAGATCGCGCCATTGCACTCCAGCCTGGGTAACGAGCGAAACTCCGTCTCAAAAAAAAAAAATAATAATAATAATAATAATAATAAAATAAACTTGTACACAAGGCCAGGCATGGTGGCTCACGCCTGTAATCCCAGCACTTTGGGAGGCCGAGGTGCACGGATCACCTGAGGTCGGGAGATTGAGACCAGCCTGGCCAACATGGTGAAACCTCATCTCTACTGAAACTACAAAGATTAGCCAGGTGTGGTGGCATGTGCCTATAATCCCAGCAACTTGGGAGGCTGAGGCTCAAGAATTGCTTGAACCTGGGTGGTGGAGCTTGCAGTGAACTGAGATCGTACCACTGCACTCCAGCCTGGGTGACAGAGCGAGATTCTGTCTCAAAAAGAAAAAAATAATAAACTTGTATACAAATGTTTACAGTATTCTTCATAATAGCCAAAAGGTGGAACAACCCAAATGTCCATCAACTGATGAATGGATAAACAAAATATGGTATGTCCATTCAAGGGGATATTATTCATCCATAAAAAGAAATGAAATATTGTTAAGTGCTATAACATGAATGAACCTTGAAAATGTTATGCTAAGTGAAAAAAGTCAGTCGCAAAAGACTATATAGTGCCCTGGTGTGGTGGCTCATACCTGAAATCCCACCACTTTAGGAGATCAAGGCAGAAGGATTGCTTGAGTTCAGGAGTTCAAGACCAGCCTGGGCAACATAGAGAGACCTCGTTTCTACAAAATTTTTAAAAAATTAGCCAGGCGTGGTGACACGTGCCTGTACTCCCAGCTATTTGGGAGGCTGAGGTGGGAGGATCACTTGAGCCCAAGAGATTGAGGCTGCAGTGAGCTATGATTGCAACACTGCACTCCAGCCTGGGTAACAGAGCAAGACTCTATCGAAAAAAAAAAAAAAGTCACATGTTATATGATCCCATTTATATGAATTATCTAGAATAGGCTAATATATAGAGACAGAAAGTAAATTAGTGGTTGCTTAGGGCTGAGGAGGATAGGAGGCCAGGAGTTAAGGAGTGATAGCTATATGAGGTTTCTTCTTGAGAAACTGGTTGTGGTCATGGATGCATAACTCCATGAATGTACTAAAAACCACGAAATAGTTCAATTGCTGAGAGTGAATTATATGACATATGAATTTATCTCAATACAATTCTTACCACAAAAAGGAGGTGGGCAGTGTGGCTTCTTCCTTTTTCTGTCTCAGAGTACTCATTCTGAGGTCTCCTGCCAGCACCCACAAGAATGAACTTAAAAGTGGGTCCTCCAGCCCAGTCATTCTTAGGATGACTGCACCCCCAGCTGAGGTCTTGGTTGCAACTTCATGAGAGACCGAGCCACAGCTACCTGCCAATCTAAGCTACTCCCAAAGTCCTGTGTCTTTATAGAAACAAAGATCATAAATGCTTGTTGATTCAGGTGATTAAGTTTGGGGGTAAGTTGTTTGTTTGTTTGTTTGTTTGTTTGTTTGTTTTGGGTTTTGTTTTTTTGAAACAAGGTCTCACTGTCACCCGGGCTAGAGTGCAGTGGCACAATCATGGCTCAATGCAGCCTTGACCTCTCTGGGCTCAGGTGACCCTCCCACCTCAGCCTCCTGAGTAGCTGGGAATACAGGAATGTGCCACCACGCTCAGCTGGTTTTTGTAGAGATGGAGTTTCACCATGTTGCCCAGGCTGGTCTCAAACTCCTAGGCTCAACTGATCAGCCCACCTCAGCCTCTCAAAGTGCTAGGATTACAGGTGAGTGCCACTTTGCCTGGCTTGGGGTAATTTGTTATGCAGCTATAGATAATTAATACACTATTTATATTTTTAAAAAAGCATGTTTGCATTTGCTTGCATATTTAAGAAATATTTTGGAAAGGATACTCAAACTGGTAATGGGGTTGTCTCTGGGATAAACAGGTGGGGGTGAGGATGTAAAGGAGACTTATGTCTGCCTGTGTGCCCTTTTTACCTTCCAAATTTTGTCTTGTGTACATGTATTACTTTTCCAAAAAGTCAAAAGTCTGGAAAAAATAAAAATAAAAACCTTCAACAATCAACTGCTATCTACAAATAAAGTCAGGTCAGGCATGGTGGCTCATGCCTGTAATCCCAGCACTTTGGGATACAAAGGTGCTGAGGTCAGGAGTTCAAGACCAGCCTGGCAAACATGGTGAAACCCCATGTCTACTAAAACTACAAAAATTAGCTAGGCATGGTGGCGGGCACCTGTAATCCCAGCTACTCAGGAGGCTGAAGCAGGAAAATTGCTTGAACCCAGGAGGTAGAGGTTGTAGTGAGCTGAGATCACAGCACTGCACTCCAGACCAGGCGATAGAGTCAGACTGTCTCAAAACAAAAATAAAGTCTGAACTCCTTACCATGACTTAGAAGGTTTCTACAGTCCAGCTCCAGCCCACTTCCCCAGTCTCAACTCTTACCTTTCCTGGCCTAGTTCCTTAGAGTCCCCAGACACAGTAGCTATTCTCACCTCCATGCCTTTGATCATCCTCTTCCTCTTTCCTACCCATCCTTTAAGACTCAGCTCAAATGTTACCCTTTTTGGAAAATTTCCCTGGCTGTCCTTAACTATGTTGGAAGTTCCCTCCCTGCCCTCAGAATACCCTGTGCCTGAATCTCCCATTTCATGTATTGTACCACATTGTGATGATCTGTGTTTGTTTCTGCCTCTCCCATCAGACTATGAGCTCCCTGGGAGCAAGGATTCTTACTGAGGATCTCTAGAGGCTAGCACAGTGCCTGACAGATGCACGGTGCTGTTAGTAAAGGGTTTATGTGAAAAAGAAAAGAAGTGGGGTGGGGAGAGGAAAGTGAGGCAAAAGTAAAGGGAGGGAAGGAAAGGAGAACAGTAGAAGAGAGGAAAGAAAGTAAAACAGCAACTTGAAAGTACTAAAAAGAGAGAGAGGAAGGAAGGGAGAGTTGGGGGAGGAAGAAAGAAATCAGGGAGGAACGGAGGAAAGAGGGAGGGGAAGAGGGAGGGAGGAAAGAAATTCTCTCAATGTGTTTATCAGTATCATGGGCACACAACAAAGACAGTGGAAGAATAAAATCCCAAATCACATCTGAAACAAGACCCGGGGAAATATACCGGGTGTGGTGGCTCAGGCCTATAATCCCAGTACTTTGGGAGGCTGAGGTGGGAGGATCACTTGAGGCCAAGAGTTGAACAGTCTGGAAAACATAGTGAGATCCTGTCTCTATAAAAAATAAAACAAAGGCTGAGGTGGGCCGATCACTTGAGCTCAGGAGTTCAAGACCAGCCTGGCCAACATGGTGAAACCCTATCTCTACTAAAAAATACAAAAATTAGCCAGAAATCGCTTGAACCCAGGAGGTGGAGGTTGCAGTGAGCCAAGATCATGCCACCGCACTCCAGCCTGGGCAACAGAGCAAGACTCCTTCTCAAAAAATAAATTAAATTAAATAATTAATCAGGCATGGTGGTGTGTGCCTGTAGTCCTAGCTACTGAGGGGGCTGAGATGGGAGCTTGGTGCTTGTCTTGCCCATGCTACTCCTCTTCCACTGCTCACACTTGATATATCTTTGAGGGAATCAACCTTTCTCCACTATCAGTCCATGTGTGGTTCCAGGGATGGGCATGTAGCTCGGGCCGTAAACAAAATCACCACGATTAATTAAGAGACCAAGCTGGGCTAATCCGCCGCCTCAGCCCTGGAATGTTTGCTGGAATTCTTCTTTTTCCACAGGCACTGCTAAGCTGAAACAATGTAAATTAGAGCTACTAGTAGCCTTATTTGTCACCTTGAAGACAGAAGTGGATTTAAAATGAGCGAACACAGAGGAACCAAGAAATGGAGAGAGACAGATTCTTCATGGCATGATTTGAGCTTCTGGCTCTGTCCATGCCCGAAGCCAAATACTCTTGACTTTCAAATTAAGTGAGCAGATAAACCCTAGCCTCTTTATTTTATTCTAATTTATTTAAGCCAGATTGAGTTTGGTTTCTGTCATTTGCCACTGAAAGACTGCTGACTAATATAGTGACCTAACTAGAGAGTATGCTCCCTGAAAGCAGGAGTTGCATTGTGTACACTTAAGATCCTTAGAGACAGGGATGATGTCTTATGCATCTCACTATTACAGGACTAAGCATCGGGATGATTACAGAGTGGGTGAAAAACAAACAAAAGAATAAATGTCTTTTTGTATTTTTCCAGCGGCCCCATGCTCTGTACTCAGAAGACCCTAAAATACTTGAATAAAATTTAACAGGAACAAAATCATATGACAGGGGCTTTAATTGTTATCTGACACAAACAAAGCCCTTTGATCCTCCACAGTTCCTCTAAGGATGACTGATTTATCACTTTCTGAATGGAAGGATCTTGATGGAAGAGTTGTTCCAGGATCCCCACAGGGCTGAAAGAGATACTTTATTTTTTACTTATTTTAGTTATTTTTCGCAGATATAAACAAAAAACAGGCTAGTCTCCAACTCCTGGCCTCAAGCAATTTTCCCACCTCAGCCTCCCAAAGTGCTGGGATTTTAGGCGTGAGCCACCATGTCTGACCAAAAGATGCTTTATTTTATTTATTTATTTATTTTTGAGATGGAGTTTCACTCTTGTTACCCAGGCTGGAGTGCAATGGTGCCATCTCAGCTCACCACAACCTCCACCTCCCAGGTTCAAGAGATTCTTCTGCCTCAGCCTCCCGAGTAGCTAGGATTACAGGCATCCGCCACCACGCCTGGCTAATTTTTTAAATTTTTAATAGAAATGGGGTTTCTCTATGTTGGTCAGGCTGGTCTTAAACTCCCGACCTCAGGTGATCTGCTCACCTTAGTCTCCCAAAGTGCTGGGATTACAGGCGTGAGCCACTGCGCCCAGCCCCCAAGAGACACTTTAAATCAGCTTACCTACCTGTTCCCCATCCCCTATTGTACAAATGGGAAACTGAGATTTAAACTAAAAGGCTTACTTAACACTACATGGTGAATCACAGATCCAAGTCAGCCAAGAACCCCATTCCAACACTCGTAGTCCAGTGCTCTAGCCTCTGTCCTGGTGTCACTTTATTAACCAAAGCGAATCAGTCACTCATCCAGAGAACTTAGAAATCTCTGAACAAAATGGAATAAACTGCTCAACTCTGCCAGCTGCCCCCTCAGTCCACATGGGTGAGGCAGGAATGCAAGGAAAAGTGTCTTGGGCCAGAAGTCAAGAACGCCCAGTTGTAGAGCTAGCTTCCTCCCTTACCAGCTGTGTCTTCAAGTAAGCCCTTCCTGTCTCTATACTCAGTTTCCTCTCTCTGAAACAGGGGGAGGGGAAAGTGAGATTTGAAGGAGCTGATCTCTAAGGTCCCTGAAAATCTATGATTGTATGGGAGTTGTTGGACAATTCATCAAATCTCCAAGATTAAGCCCACATAGATTATAGAGAATTTGAAGGCCAAGAGGTCAGCAACCCATCTGCAGACTCCAAATTAAGGTTGATGAATTGAGGGTTCCAGTTTGCCTTTGTAGGAGAAATAGAAAACCTCTGCCTTCTTCAAAGTAGTCCTTTTAGGAGTTTGGGCAGTTCTTCCAATGAGGCAGTAATTCCTCCCTGCATTTGTAAAAGTCCTCTTGTGGAAATAGACCAGCTTCATGACTTTATACTCACACCTTGGCTGTCATTCCAAGTGACAATTATCAATTTGATCACCCATGGTATTCTCTATACTTGACCTGGAGTGACTTCCAGCCATTTCCAAAAGTTACATTCCTCCTTTAAAAGATAGAGATTTCAGGCCGGACGTGGTGGCTCACGCCTGTAATCCCAGCACTTTGGGAGGCTGAGGCAGGCAGATCATGAGGTCAGGAGTTTGAGACGAGCCTGGCCAATATGGTTAAACCCCGTCTCTACTAAAAGTACAAAAATTAGCCAGGCATGGTGATGTGCATTTGTAGTCCCAGCTACTCAGGAGGCTGAGGCAGAAGAATCGCTTGAACCTGGGAGGCAGAGGTTGTAGTGAACCGAGATTGTGCCACTGCATTCCAGCCTGGGCAACAAGCGAGACTCCATCTCAACAACAACAAAAAAAAGATAGAGGTTTCTTCTCAATGAAAATATTCAAGTGATTACACCCCATGCTCCAAAGCTAATTCTCTGCAATGCTTTGAGCAATGGAATCATCAGCAAGTGATATAACGCCTCCTCCAGGGGGTCTTTTTTGGAATGGTAGACACTTGTTGAATGTCCTGAGGTGCTTATTTAAAAAAAAAAAAAATCTCTGCTACATGATAATCACATTTCCCCCTTCTCTTTCTCATTCCTGGAAGACTCCAAACTTTTCCCTTCACCTGCTCTCCTCCCTCACCCCTCCCATCCCCTGGCCCCACTTTCCCCAGACCAACTGTCTTCCCTACCAGCAATTAGGCAAAAGCCCAAGTTGCTGAGTCTTCAAAATCTGTCTCTGATCGAAAGGTAGGTGAAGTGGGGAACCCTAATGGATCCTGGAAAACTGTCTCAGCATTTCTTATTCCCAAAAGGGCCTTCTCTGGTTCTTAGGGTGAGATGACTGTCTTGGTCAAGCATTTCAGAGGGTCCCAGGGACTCATTCTCATTGGGCATGGCACCAGAACTTTCCTGCCTGGTGCAGAGGTGGGGGTGGAGAATGGAGACCTGCCCTCCAGAGACCCATGTTGCCCTGCGCTTTTAACCACTCACATCTCAGACATTGGGTAAGCACTATAGACAGCCTCTTCCACCCCATCACAGCATTTTCAAGGCTACAAAACACTCTTTTGTTTGTCCTTTTGAAATCCTCTCCACTGTTTTACAGATGAGGAAACCGAGCCTCAGAGAAGTAAAGTGAAACACCCAAGTTGATAGTGTCAGCAAGTTAAAAGTCCAAGCCAGATCTCTTGATTCCCCATCTCATGCTTTTTTCCAACATAACAGAAATCGATCATAGCTACAGTAACCCCTCATTCAGATAAATACTTCCCCCAAGACAGCCAACAGAGACCCTTAGAGACACTAACATGAGGCTAACCCATCAATAAATGCAGTCTGCCCATATCCAAGCATACAGACCCATCTACCCAGTCCTAAGGCTCTGTCCCCTCCCCTAAGGTGTCTCTCTCCAGCGCACCCCCTCCCCAGCAGCCACTGAGGGTCCGTCAGCCAAGGAGGTGAGTGTCTGTCTTAACACAGAGAAGCAGAATTTATCGGACTCCTTCAGGAAGGGGACCTGGCAGGAAGGAGTCCTGTCCTCGGCGCCTGTTCTGGGGGTTCCGCCCACCCCCTCCCCTACCTGCCAAGAGCTGCATCCAGGCGCAGATCTTGTAGACCGTAGCCGTGTTGCAGAAGAAGAAAAGCGCAAAGCAGGTGATGCAGCCGAGGATCAGCACCATGGAGAGCAGCACGAAGAAGGCGGCCGCCTTGAAGGCGCTGGACGGGATGGTGCTGAAGTCGGTGAAGGAGCCCCGGCAGGTGAGCTCGCGGCCCGCCAGCCCGCTGCCCACGCAGTAGTGGAAGAGGCCGAAGTAGCCAGGCTTGGGAGTGCTCACGCTGTCGCCCACCCAGTAGGGCTGGATGAAGACCACCACGTTGATGATGGCGAAGCAGATGGTGAAAATGGCCCACAGCACGCCGATGGCCCGCGAGTTCCGCATGTAGTGCTCGTGGTACAGCTTGGAGGCTTCCTGCGAGGGCAGCATGGTGCCCGGGGGCGGGGCCGGCGGCAGCGGCGGCTGGCTGGGGCCGCCGGCCCGGGACGGAGTGCCGGGCTGCCGGGCAGGAGCTGGGGACGCACGCAAGAAGCGGCCCTGAGTCAAGGAACCCGCGAGGACGGGGCCTCGGGCAGAGCTGGGGGCGTCTGGGAGCTGATATAGGGAGAGAGGAGGGGGTCATGAGAGTGTTGGGGCGGTGTCTAGGGGGACTGGCAAAGGTTTCCTACTGGGGGGCCTAGGAAGGGGCCATGAAAAAGTTGGGGGGCGCCTGGGATGGGGATATGAGACCTGAAAGTGAGGGGGAGGTGCTTGAAAGTGGTCATGGAGGAGTTGGGGTGGGAATTTGGGAGCTGGTATTAGGGGAGTAGGAGGGGACGGGGGGGTGGAATGGAGGCTGGAGACTTGCATTGGAGGATTAGGACGGGCTGAATTTGAGGAGCTCCGAAGGGAATTTGGGGGCTGGTATTAAGGGGTAGAAGGAAGTCTGGTATTGGGTGTCTAAGAAGGGACTATGAGGCGGTGGTGGGCGCTTCTAGGATGGGGAAAGAGGGAATTTAAGAGGCTGGGACTGGGTGATTGGGAAGATGATATGGGGGCTGGGACGGGGAATGGGGGCTGGTATGAGGGTCTAAGAGGGCAAAGTGGCAAAATTAGGATACGGCTAGAGGGGAGTCGGAGGCTGGGACTTCTGGACACGGGGCGAGGTGGGGGGGGTGTCCTCAGAAGCCAGGGCTGGAGGTAGGCTGGAGGGAGCCTAGGATTGGCGGGCCAGGATTCGGGAGAGGGGCTTTCCAGGCCAAAGGGACGAAAGACCGGGGCTGGTGGGCAGCGGGGCACTCGAGGGGCGGGCGGTGTGCCGGGGCTGTCCCCGGGGGGCTGGGGAGCGGCCGGGCCCAAGTAGGGCCGGGGTTGGGGGGGGGCGGCTGCCCCGCGCCCAGGCCGGACGCGCGCAAGGCTGCGCCCGGGGGGAGAGGGTGCGGGGATACCAACCTGGGCACGGTCGGGGGCAGCGGATCCGGGACTCGCACGGCCTAGGCGCCGCGGCTCGGCGCTCCCAGCAGCGGCTGCCTCGGCCCAGGCGGCGGCCTCTGCGCGGCCTCCATCTTGCTCGGGTTCTCCCCGGGGCGCGCTCCCGCGCCAAGGAGCGCGCTCTCGTGCACCAGCGCGCCCCGGCGGAGGCGCGCTCCCGCGCGGGCGTGCGGAACGGAGCAAGGCGGAACCGGGGAAGGGTGCTCCTGGTTCTGGCATTTGGGGGTAAGGGTGGCCGATCCCCGGGGTCCCCCAACCGGGGCAGCAAGCACCCCTCCACAGTAGGGTCCCCTGATGTGGGGGACTCCCTTCTTCCATCCTGGGCTGAGGTGCTATGAGGCCCCACAAAGCCCACGGGAGTGGGGGAGGGGCTGAAGAGGGTATTATTTGATAGGATTTGAACTGGATCTCTTGCTTCCAATTTACCTCCCCTACAACCTAGCACAGTGCCTGAAGTCACATCATTACGCTTTCAATCCTTTGGGTCTTGGAGGCGTTGAAGGTTCCCAGAGTCTCCTAGGAAACTGCTAAACCCCTGGGAGAGGGAACCTCCTAAACTGCTAGCAGCCCACGCCTGCGATGAGGATTCGTTGGCCACCAGGGCAAGGAGCAAAGCATGGGGAACCGGACCCAGAGTGAGTACTAGGGGACAGGAGAGAAAGGGGCTGGGACATTTTGGGTTTCCCTCCCTACACGCTCCCCTGGCCCCAGCCCAGCGCCTGCCATGAAGTAGGCACACCATAAAGATGTGTTAAAGAACAAAGCATCAAAGGCCAGGCACAGGGTTAGGCCACAGAACACCCCAGGGGCACTCCAACGGAGACAGCATGGGTCATTTCTTTCCCTGCTGGAAAATAGCCTTTGGCTTAGGATCTGTCAAGATGATGTGGGGCGGATGATGTTAGTCTCAGACAAACTGAGACTAACATGGTCTCTGTGACCTTGCGCTACCACTGTCTCTAAACCTGTTTCCTCATCTGTAAAGTGGACAGATAAAGCCTCACTTCACAGGCGTATAAGTGGGGTGAGGTGGCAAAAAGTAATCCATGTTAGCAGGTCTCAAACACTGGACCCCATACACAGATCAATCTCAAAACGTCTATCTGGAGCTGGGAACAGTGTCTCATCAAAGCTACTAGGGAGGATAAGGTGGTGGAACCTCTTCAGGCCAGAAGTGCAAGGCTGCTATGGGCTATGATTGTGCCACTGCACTCTAGCTTGGGCTACAGAGACAGACCTCATCTCTAAAAGAAATAATAAAATACAACAAGAAATGAATTTCTATCTGCAAAAAAATAATCATGCAAGATTGCCAGTTGTCTTTTTTCCAGTGAGGAGGTAGGACTGCTCTTTTTGTTTTGAGATTATGTATTTCCTACTTTCTTAGCGCAAAAAAAAAAATCCACTTATTTTAAGAAATAGTGGTGATAGTTAATGGGAGATTTTTAAAATGTCTTTATTTGGCAAAATAAAAAATAGGTAGCCTATTTCAATCCCAAATTTTATTAAAGTTATGGTTCCATAAAATCCCACAATTTGAAGACCTTGGGACCATGTGAATTAGTCTTATTCAGCGCCTGAACATGAGGTGTTCAATAAAATTTGGTTTTCCCTTGCTGTTTCCTGAGAACCCTGTGATCCTGGAATCATGAGCTGAAGGGTCTGTGGAGAACGTTTCATTCTATACGTTCTCCCACTTTACAGATGGGGAACAGAGATCAAAGAAGGGGGTTGACTTATCCAGAGAGGTAGATAGATCCTGCTGTCAGGCCTCTAAGTCCAAACCTGGCCATTATAGCCTTGGTGACCTGCACGTATACCTCCTAATGGTCTCCAGGAGCCAGAAAGTCTGAAGTAACTGGATGGCCACAAAGAGAAGTGAAATGACTGGTTCCTGCCTCAACTGATCACTCAACCCCTGCAACACTCAACCATTGTACTTGCTCAACCTTGTGAAATTTCCTCCCTAGACATTACGTTTCTCAAGACCTCCACCCCTTCCCACTGCTTGCAACCAATAACCCCCACCCTTATGACCAGGCCTGTTTGTAATAGATAACCCTCTACCCTTGTGACCATGCATCCTGTGACGCCCTTTCTCTCCCTAAAATAGACAACCACCTTTAACTGACCATTTTGCCCCAACCTATAAACCAGTTCCTATTCCTACACCCCTCGCCTAATTCCTTTCTTGGACTTGGCCTGCTTGCACCTAAGCGCTAAATAAAATGGCCTTGTTGCCCACACGAATCCTGCTTGGTGATCTCTTTACACGAACAATGTGCCTAACACCTGCCAGTCAGACTGATCAACCTGATTCATTAATTTATTCAATCGTCCAATAAATGTGTGAGGTCCCTGCGATGTGCCAGGCACAGTTGCCAGACTAAGCACTGGGGAGAAGGTGGTCAGTGAAACAGACAGGGTGCCTGCCTGTGAGCTCTCATGGAGCTCACAGCTTCACAGGAGACGGAAGGTGATGAGGGCAAGAAGCAGGGAGGTGGCCATCGTCAAAGAGCATCTCAGAGTCCCCTCTGGGCTGCTCTTGGTTTGGGTCCTGTCTTGAGTATACCAGGTCATTTATTACTCTTTACTCCTTACTCTGCCTGAATTATTGCCTTATTGTCTAACCTGCTGAGCCAAGCTAAGCAGTCCTGGGAAAAAATCATAAAAATCCACTTACTACTTTCCCTCAAGGCAAGAAGTGAGAGTTCTTGCTAAGATGGACCCCGAGTTCCTCTGAGGCTGCTCTGCAGAGCAAAGACACCCTGTAGAGGTCTGCCCACCACCCACTCATTTCTGACAACAGTGCTTTTTCTTTGAAGAAACTTCTTTCTCCACATTTGATCCCTTAGTGGGTCTCTCTCTCTCTCTTTTTCTCTCTCTTTCTGTCACACACACACATACACACACACAACATACACACACCATACTCCACTCCAGAGGGGGCAAATGACCAGGCCTAGGCAATGAGAATACTCCATTGTCCTGGACACAGTGACTGGTTCATGAGTGGGCTCATAACCCAGGTCAAAGAGTTGAGAATAATATCCAGCTCATGCGTTGCAGTTTACAGAAAAGAGGTATTAGCTTTCTATTGAATGTGTTGAGGTGAGGGAATTGTGAACTGAAGCTAGTGGAGACAGAGCTTCAGCAGAGAACTTGTCTAAAAATAAGGTCTACACAAAGGAAAGCTATGAAATGGAGAAGGAGGCCATGCACAGTGGCTCATACCTGTAATCCCAGCATTTTGGGAGGCCAAGGCAGGCGGATCACTTGAGGTCAGGAGTTTAAGACCAACCTCACTGGCCAGGCATGGTGGCTCGCGCCTGTAATCCAAGCACTTTGGGAGGCCATGGTGGGTGAATCACCTGAGGTCAGGAGTTGGAGATCAACCTGGCCAAAATGGTGAAAACCTGTCTCTACTAAAAATACAAAAGTCAGCCGGGCGTGATGGCGTGCACCTGTAATCCCAGCTACTCAGTAGGCTGAGGCAAGAGAATCGCCTGAATCCAGGAGGCAGAGGTTGCAGTGAGTTGAGATTGCACCATTGCACTCCAGCCTGGGCAACAACAGTGAAACGCTGTGAAAGAAAGAAAGAGAGGAAGGAAAGAAGGAAGGAAGGAAGGAAGGAAGGAAGGAAGGAAGGAAGGAAGGAAGGAAGGAAGGTAGGAAGATGGGTGCCTGGATGGGTGAGCTACTCCTGATAGATTGAAAGTAAAAGACCAGAATGAAGCCTATCTCTGCCTCATGTTAACTGTGTAACCAGGATGGTGATGCTACGCCTCAGAGCCTTGTTTTCTTCATTTGTCAAGTGGAGAAGAATGTACTTCCTTCCCACAGATGTTGTGAGGATTAAAAGAGATAATGGATAGGAAAAGAGCTTTGTAAACTGAAAGAGGCTATAAATGCAAGTGATTATCATTAAAGTTTAATAGTAAGTGACTTGTCCGAAGAGTAGAAATAGCAGTAGTATTGGAAATGCACTTGCTGAGCCTTAAGAAGCTGGGACAGGACATGTTCTTACTTTAAAGACTAAACTTGGAGCAGTTACGAAAGAAAATTTGAGAGCTCTCTACGGGAAGAACATCTTATCGACCAGACCAGAATGGAAGACTTGTGTGATTCAGATGGGGACTGTAGCTCTTAAGCAAGGATGATGCTGGATTGCATTTGGATGAGAAGAGAAGCCCTGGGCACTTTTAGCCAATATCCTGCTGAGGAATGATTTGCAGCTTGCTGGTAGCTCTTACTGCATTCTACATCCCCTGTTCATTGCCTTACCTGTATCATCTCAGTTAATCTTCACGGTAATTCTATGAGGTAGTGTTGTGGCGGAATTGTGTCCCCTACAAAATTCATACGTTAAAGTCCAATTGCCCAATACCTTAAAATGTGACTGTATTTTGAGACAGGGCCTTCAAAGAGATGACGAAGGTAAGAAGAGGTCATACGGGCGGGCCCTAATCCAAAATGCCTGGAATCCTTATAAAAAGAGATTAATAATTCAAGAAAGATGTTCAGGAAAGAAAAAAAAAAGAGATTAAGACATGGACAACACAGAGACCAAGGGGTAATTGTGCAAGGACATGGCAAGAAGGCAGCCATCTATAAGCCAAGGAAAGAAGTCTCAGAAGAAACAACATTTGTCAACATTTAGACTTCTAGCTTCCAAAACTGCAAGAAAATTAATTTCTGTTGTTCAAGCCACACAGTGTGTAATATTTTTTATGGCAGCCCTAACAAACTGATACAGGGAGGCACTACTGTATGGCCATTTTACAGATGAGGACACTGAGGTTCTTTGATATGCCCAAAATCACATCTCTAGCAAGTAGAAGAGCTCAAGCAATCTGATCCAAAGCCCACATTCTTAATTGTCATGTCATATAAACCATTCTCAAGAATGGTCTCAATTCTTTTTTTTTTTTCGTGTCTCGCTCTGTCACCCAGGCTAGAGTGCAATGGGGCAATCTTGGTTCACTGCAACCTCCGCCTCCTGGGTTCAAGGGATTCTCCTGCCTCAGCCTCCCAAGTAGCTGGGATTACAGGTGTGCACTATCATGCCTGACTAATTTTTTGTATTTTTAGTAGAGATGGGGTGGTTTCACCATGTTGGCCAGGCTGGTCTCAAATTTCTGACCTCAGGTGATCCATCCACCTCAGCCTCCCAAAGTGCTGGGATTACACAGGTGTGAACAACTGCTTTCCGTCTGTGATTCAATTCTTTACAACTGCTCTGCAAGTACATTTCCAATACTACTGCTATTTCTACTCTTTGGACAAGTCACTTTTTATCAAACTTTAATGATAATCACTTACATGTATAGTGTTGGTTACAAACACATGCACTGACATCAGACCATCTGAGTTCAAGTGTCATTTCTGCACATTACTAACTGCTTTTAAGTCTCAGTTTCCTCATCTTTTTTTTTAATATATATACTTTTTATTGCATTTTAGGTTTGAGGGTGCATGTGAAGAACATGCAAGATTGTTACATAGGTACACACATGGCAGTGTGATTTGCTGCCTTCCTCCCCATCACCTATATCTGGTATTTCTCCCCTTGCTATCCCTCCCCAACTCCCCACCCCCCGCTGTCCCTCCCCTTCTTCCCCCCAACAGACCCCAGTGTGAGATGCTCCCCTCCCTGTGTTCTCATTGTTCAACACGCGCCTATGAGTGAGAATATGCGGTGTTTGATTTTCTGTTCTTGTGTCAGTTTGCTGAGGATGATGGTTTCCAGGTTCATCCATGTCCCTACAAAGGATGCGAACTCATCGTTTTTGATGGCTGCATAATATTCCATGGTGTATATGTGCCACATTTTCCCTGTCCAGTCTATCATCGATGGGCATTTGGGTTGGTTCCAGGTCTTTGCTATTGTAAACTGTGCTGCAATGAACATTCGTGTGCATGTGTCCTTATAGT
>PVKV010028131.1:0-10335 GCA_004027835.1 Alouatta palliata | reverse complement strand
GTTTCCTCATCTTTAACATGAGGGTGATAACAATAGTAGTGTCTTCTTCTAAAATTTTTCAAGATTGAATGAGATGTTGTGCACGCAAAGTGCTGAGCACTTGAAAAACATTCAAAAGCTATTTGCCGTTAATATTGTATATCTAGAAAGTGGTAGTTCCAGGAATGAAACCTGGGTTTGTTTTTATCCACACCTCGTGCATGCATTCCTTTTTTTTTTTTTTTTTTTTTTTTTTTTTTTTTTTGAGATGGAGTTTCGCTCCTGTTACCCAGGCTGGAGTGCAATGGCGCGATCTCGGCTCACCGCAACCTCCGCCTCCTGGGTTCAAGCAATTCTCCTGCCTCAGCCTCCCGTAGCTGGGACTACAGGCACGTGCCACCATGCCCAGCTAATTTTTGTATCTTTAGTAGAGACGGGGTTTCACCATGTTGACCAGGGTGGTCTCGATCTCTTGACCTCGTGATCCACCTGCCTCGGCCTCCCAAAGTGCTGGGATTACAGGCGTGAGCCACCGCGCCCGGCCGCATGCATTCCTTACATCAAACTTTCTAAAGTTCCTAAGTCCCTAAGGATAGGAATTAGAGCTATAAAGTCAGATAAATAGGTATTTGTATTCTAACCCTGATACCTAAGAGCTTGTGTGAGTTTGGCTTTTTTGTTGTTGTTGTTGTTCTTTAAAAAAAAAAAAAAAAGCATAACTCTGTGGAGTACAGTCCAGGTGTGGTAGCTCACACCTGTAATTCCAGCACCTTGGGAGGCCGAGGTAGGAGGATCACTTGAGGTCAGGAGTTCAAGACCAGGCTGACCAACATGGTGAAACTCCATCTCTACTAAAAAATACAAAAAAATTTAGCCAGGCATGGTGGTGCGCACCTGTAATCCCAGCTACTCAGGAGGCTAAGGCATGATAATTGCTTGAACCCAGGAGGCAGAGGTTGTGATGAGCTGAGATGACACCATTCCACTCCAGCCCGGGCAACACAGTGAGACTCCATCTCAAATAAATAAATAAGTGTATGGAGTACAAGTGCAATTCTGTTTCATGCATAGATTGTGTTGTGGTAAAGTCAGGGTTTTTAGGGTACTCCTCACCCAAATAATGTGCATTGTATCCATTAAGTAATTTCTCATTATCCTGCCCGCAACCCCTCACCCTTCTGACTTTCCATATTCTATTATTCTACTTGTATGAGTTTTTAAAAATTATCTGAACCTCATTTTTCTAACTTATAACATTGAACCTACAACTGCTTAACCTGACATGGTAAAATACGTAAGGTGCTGGTCACACAGTAGATGCTCAGTTAACATTAGCACAGAGGATTTTATCTTCTGTGGGAGGTTAGGTCTTAAAGACAAATGCAATTGAGGAGGTGTATGGTATAAATTATCCTTGAAAAATTCTTTAATTGTCCATAAAATACAATAACCAAGGTTTTATATATATTATCCCATCCTGTACTTCACAGGTGCTAAAGTTGGAGAAAACAGAGAGAAACTAAAGAAAGAAACAAAGAAAGTCTATTTGAAGATGTGAAAACATTCAATCGTTCTGCCTTTTTAAAAAATCATTATTCCTTTGAAAATATCGGAGAGATGGAAAATTCTAAATGATTCACATTTGCCTATAGAATTTGCTCTTTGTAAGTTCTTAATCTATGAAGTCTACAAAGCATTAATACATAAAATAAATAAATTTGTGCTTGTGAAGAATAAACAGGATAGTCATCTCTTAAGGAATCAGTCTTTAAATTAAATGTGTGTATGAAGTCATCATTATATGCTGAAATGGAAAACCTGTAGGATTTGTCTATTGTTATAATTTTTTAAAATAGAGACAGGACCTCGCTATGTTGCCCAGGGCCTCAAAGATATTTTTTTCCCAAACTCCTGGGCTAAAGAGATCTGCCTACTATGAAGTCAAGAAATCAAGACCATCCTGGCCAACATGGTGAAACCTCATCTCTACTAAAAATAGAAAAATTAGCCGGGTGTGCTGGTACATGCCTGTAGTCTCAGCTGCACGCGAGGCTGAGGTAGGAGAATAGCTTGAACCCGGGAGGCAGAGGTTGCAGTAAACCGAGATTGTGCCACTGCACTCCAGCCTGGGCCACAGAGCGACTCCGTCTCAAAAAAAAAAAGAGATCCTCCTGTCTCAGCTTCCCAAAGTATTGGGATTACAGGCATGAGTGTCCACGCCTGGCTGGATTTCTTCTACTCAGCACTCTCTCCTTTTTTTCTGATAACAACCCTCCTGCCCTCTTGGGGTCATAGCAGGAGATGTGTGTTTCAGTTCAGCCAGTGATACTGCCCTGCCCACCTGGCTTTAATGCTTTGCCTCAGGATGGACAACTGAGCCCGTCCTAATCAAACAGCATCTTCCCGGGGGAAGGGGAATGAGAGAGAGAGGGGGTGGGGGGGGCTCAGTTCTTCATTCCTTGAATCATAAATTGTAAAGATGCTAACTTTAAGTTGCAGATGGTCATGTCCACAGTCCCGTGGCAGAGCCTGAGAGAATAAGGTCAACATGTGCTTAGAAGCTAGATTGACAGATGGAAGATTTTTTTTTTTTAATTTTTGAGATAGGGTCTTGCTGTGTTGCCCAGGCTGGTCTTGGACTCCTGGGCTCAAGCAATCCTCCCACCTCAGCCTCCTGAGCAGTTGGAATTATAGGTGCAAGCCACTGTGCCCAGCTGATGGAGAGATTCTTAATGCTGTTTCAGATCCTGTGGTCAAAACTGTACCTGGCTTTCCAAAATTACACCTGCCTTTCCATGATTTGCTTAGATCTCTCTTTTAATTTGAAACCTCTCTTTCAAATAATGGTTTGAGGCCGGGTGCGGTGGTTCACACCTGTAATCCCAGCACTTTGGGAGGCCAAGGCGGGCGGATCACAAAGTCAAGAGATCGACACCATGGTGAAACCCCGTCTGTACTAAAAAAATACAAAAATTAGCTGGGCATGGTGGTGCACACCTGTAGTCCCAGCTACTCGGGAAGGCTGAGGCAGGAGAATTGCTTGAACCTGGGAGGCAGAGGTTGCAGTGAGCCGAGATCGCGCCACTGCACTGCAGCCTGGCACCTGGTGACACAGCGAGACTCTGTCTCAAATAAATAAATAAATAAATAAAAATAATAATGGTTTGAATTAGCTTTCTGGGTCATGTTCCTGGAAGTCCTCTCTAGTGCTGTATCTTTCTCCTTCCTCCCTCAATCCCACACATTATCTCTTGCTCTTTGACTTGGGGATCAAGTCATTTATTTCTTCAACCACAAGCCAAGGAGAGAGGCATCAGAAGAAATACGATTTGCCAACACCTGAAATTCTAACCTCCAGAACTGTGAGAAAATTAATTTCTGGCCTGTAATTCCAGTGCTAGCCTGACCAACATGGTGAAACCCCGCCTCTACTAAAAATACAAAAATTAGCCCAGGGTGGTGGCACACGCCTGTAGTTCCAGCTACTCAGAAGGCTGAGGCAGGAGAATCACTTGAACCCAGGAGGTGGAGGTTGCAGTGAGCAAAGACCATGCCATTGTACTCCAGCCTGGCAACAGACTGAGACTCCATCTCAAAATTTTTTTTTTTTTATTTCAAAAGAAAAAAATTGCAATCAAATATTCAACTTCGTTAGTGAGGCCTAAAGGAGAAGAGTACTTTTTTGAAAAATTTACTTTGAAATGCATAAAACACTAAATAGATTAATAGATAGAAAGATGGACAGATGAAAAGATATGTGATAAGACATGGCAAATGTTATTGGTAGAATTTAGGCAGTGAGTATATGGCTGTATACTATAAGACTCTTTCATTTAACTGATTTTTTCTTTTTCCTTCTTTTTTCACTTTTTATTTTACACTGTAAAATTATTTCAACTTCTAATACATTGGAAATGTTTCATTTTATGATGTTAGGGAGAAAAATCTCCCATTGTGATTGCTGATTTTCCAGTTTCTCCAGTGAGTCTGTCAAGTTTTGCTACATATATTTAGACTAAGTTGTTACCTTCATAGTAGGATCCTTTTGGCTAGTATTTCTCTGGTGTATATTCCTTTGCCTTTAACCTTTCTGTGTCATATGTTTGTTTGTTTGTTTGTTTGTTGTTGTTGTTGTTGTTGTTGTTTTTGAGACAGAGATTCCCTCCTGTCGCCCAGGCTGGATTGCAATGGCACAATCTCAGCTCACCACAACCTCTGCCTCCTGGTTCAAGCAATTCTCCTGCCTCAGCCTCCTGAGTATCTGGGATTACAGGCATGTGCCACCATGCCTGGCTAATTTTGTATTTTTAGTAGAGACTGGGTTTCTCCATGTTGGTCAGGCTGGTCTCAAACTCCCAACCTCAGGTGATCTGCCCGCCTCAGCCTCCCAAAGTGCTGGAATTACAGGCATAAGCCACCACACCCGGCCTCTGTGTCATATGTTTTTGACATGCCTTTTATAAAAATGAAATAGAGAAATCCAATATGATGCCAGGGTTTGTGGATTGGGGGGAAAAAAAAGAAATCCAATATGAAAATCTGTGTCTCATAATAGGTAAAATTAATCTGTTTACATTTACTGTGATTATTGATCAATTCCAATTTATTTCTACCATCTAATTTGGTGTTTTATGTTCACTATGCTTTTTCTATGCATCTTTCCCACCTTTTCAGCCTTCATTTTATTGTTTAAATTTTCTTTATTCTTGGTTTTCCATCTGCTTGTTTGGAAATCTGTAATTCATACCTTGTGAGACTGCTCCCCATTTAGCATTTTTCTCTTGGTTTTCAAGATCAGAGCTTTACACAAACTGCCTTTCAACATAACTTTTTTTTGACCAATATTTATATAACAAAATTTTATATTTATGTCTCCAAAACTCAGTAAAGCATTTTATACAAAAGTCAGTGCATGAAAAAAAAAAAAAGTCAGTGCATGAAATATCTTAAGATACATTCCAACTACTATTGGTAGAATATCAGAATCAAGTATTCTTTGAAAAGGGTTCACTGGCCAGGCAACATGGCTCACACCTGTAATCCCAGCATTTTGGTAGGCCGGCAGAAGTCACTTGAGGCCAGGAGTTTGAGATTACAGTAAGCTATGACTGAGCCACTGCACTCCAGCCTGAGTGACAGAGGGAGACTGTCTCTCTATAATTTTTTTTTTTTTAAAACATTCCTCCAAGTCAACAAAGAAGGTATGAACCTCAGTCCTTGTTGAGTGACTGACAACTAAAAGAGTCATTGCAGTATCATGTTATTGCATATAAAACAATTGTTTGCTAACAGCTGTATAATTCATTTGGGATTGGGAAACAATGATTTTTGGTTTTGATTTGTGTGTGTATGGTAAAATATACATAAAATTTACCCTTTTAACCATTATTAAATATACAATTCACTGGCATTAAGTACATTCACAACGTTGAGCAACCATCACCACTGTTCATTTCCAAAATTTTTTTATGCTAAGCAGAAACTGTGTACTCATTAAAAAACAACTTCCGGCTGGGGGCAGTGGCTCATGGCTATAATCCCAGCTCTTTGGGAGGCTGACGCAGGCAGATCACCTGAGGTCAGGAGTTCGAGATCAGCCTGATCAACATGGAGAAACCCCATCCCAAAAAGAAAAAATAAATTAAAAATAAAAATAAACTTCCTATTTCCTGCTCCCAGATAACCTCTATTCTACTCTCTCTCTATGAATTTGCCTATTCCTGGCACTTCATCTAAGAGGAATCATACAGTATTTGTCCTTTTGTATCTGGCTTATTCATTTAGCATAATCTCTTCAGGGTTCATCAGTGTTGTAGCATGTATCAGAATTTCATTCTTGTTAAAGCTGAATAATATTCTATTGTATGTATATACCACATTTTGCCTATCCTCATCCATTGATGGACACTTGTGTTGTTTCCACCTTTTGGCTATTGTGAATAACACTGGTATGAACATTGGTGTACAGATATTTGAGTTTCTGTTTTTAATAATTTTAGGTATATACCTAGAAATTAAATGCTGGATTATATGGTAATTTTATGTTTAACTTTTTGAGGAAATGCAATATTGTTTTCCACAGTGGCTGCAGCATTTTACATTCCTACCAGCAATGTACAAGTATTCCAATTTCTCCATCTCTTTGTCAACACTTGTTATTTTCCAGTTTTTTACTTGTTTTTTTTAATAGGTATCAATTTGGTATGAAGTGATATTTCATTGAGGTTTTGATTTGTGTTTTCCTAATGAATAGAGATGTACATCTTTTCATGTATTTATTGACCATTTGTATGCCCTCTTTGGAGAAATGTGTATTCTCAGCCTGGCTTGGTGACTAACACCTGTAATCCCAAAACTTTGGAAGGCCAAGGTGGGCGTATCAGTTGAGGTCAGGAGTTTCAGACCAGCCTGGCCAACATGGCAAAACCCTGTCTTTACTGAAAATACAAAAATTAGCCAAGCATGGTGACAGGCACCTGTAATCCCAGCTAATAGGGAAGCTGAGGCAGGAGAATTGCTTGAACCTGGGAGATGGAGGTTGCAGTGAGCTGATCTTGCACCACTGCATTCCACCCTGGGTGACGGAGGGAGACTACGTTTCAAAAAAAAAAAAAAGAAATGTCTATTCTCATTCTTTTCCCTTCACTCTCTGAATAGTGTTCTTCGATACACAGACATTTTTAAGTTTGAATGAAGTATAATGTATCTGCTTTTTCTTTTGTTATCTGTGCTTTTGGTGTCATATCCAAGAAATCATTGTCAAATCCAGTTGTCATAATGCTTTTCTCCTTATTTTTTCTTGTAAGAGTTTTATACTTTTAGCTCTTACATTTAGGTCTGTAGTCCATGTAAGTTAATTTTTGTACATAGTATAAGGTAAGAGTCAAACTTCATTCTTTTCCAAATGGATATCCAGGTTTCCCAGCACCATGAATGAAAAGACTGTCATTTCCTTAATAAATGGTCTTGGCCCTCTTGTGGAAAATCAACTCACCATATCTGTGAGGGTTTATTGCTGGAATCTCCTCTTTTTTTTCCTGGATGGAATCTCACTCTGTCACCCAGGCTGTAGTGCAGTGGTACAATCTCGGCTCACTGCAACCTCTGCCTCCCAGGTTCAAGCAATTCTCATACCTTAGCCTCCCAAGTAGCTGGGGCCACAGGTGCTGCCACCATGCCTGGCTAATTTAAAATAATGAGAATTCAGCTTCTTCCTATTGTATGTTTTCACACAAAACTTCTGATTTCTAACACAGATTATTGATGTTAAGCAAGAGATTTTCCTATATTTTATTTCTACACCTTACTAGTTACCCTTACATTTTACTTATTTTACTTTTTAAAAAATTCTTTGTAGAGACCAAGTCTTGCCTTTGTTGCCCAGGCTAGTCTTAAATTCCTCAATCGATCCTCCCACCTCAGCCTTCCAAAGCACTGGGATTACAGGTGTGAGCCACTGTGCCTGGTCTTTACCCTTATTCTTATTTACTTTACACTTAAAGTAAATCAAGGTCTCTATACTCCTCCTACACTGAAATGGATCTTAGAATATTTTAACTTAGAACCATACTCCTCTATTTTCATTGCTATTGTTGCCTATGCATTTTTAGTTCCATCTTCTATTTAAAGCCCCCCAAAGTGTAACTTTTTAAAGTCAGGTTTATTGAGGTATAATTTATGCACAGAAAAATTCATCCTTTTCAGTATTGACAAGCTGAAACCCCACAATCAAATGGTCCAGTAGTACCACCAGTATTAACTACTGGCAAAATTAAGATACAGAAGAGGTCCATCATCCCCCAAATTTCCTGCTGTCCCTTTGATGTTGGCCACTCACCCTACCTAAAGCCCTGGGCAACCGTTTGCTTCTTTTCTATCCCTGTGGGTTTTGCCTTTTCAACAATGGCACATAAATAGAATCATACAACATGCACTCTCTTGAATCTGGCTTCTTTCCCTTGGCATAACACATTTGTAATTCAGCCATGTTGTTGGTATCAGTAGTTGGTCCCTTTTAATTGCTGATTAATAATCTATTGTGTGGATGAACCACAGTTTGCTTGTCCATTCACTATCTGAGGGACACTTGGGGATATTTGGATTGTTTCCAGCTTTTGACAAGTATAAGCTACTGTAAACCTTCCTCTGTAGGTTTTTGTAAAAATGTAAGTTGTCATTTCTCTAGGGTAAATACCTAGGAGTGCGATTGCTGAGTCATGTGGTAAGCATGTATTTAACTTATGAGAAACTGCCAAATAGTTTTCCAGAGTGACTATGCCATTTTGCATTCCCACCAACAATGCTAAGTGTTCCAGTTGCTCCACATCCTCAATGGGACTCAGTATTGTCTTAAAAATAAATAAATAAATAAAATAAGCTGGAGTCATTTGAGTGGATCTCTCCTCGAGGTTTTAATTTGCATTTCCGTGATAACTAATGATGCTGAGCCTCTTTTCATGTATTTATTTGCTTCACTGGTAAAGTGTCTGTTCAAATTTTTTGCCCATTTCATATTAGTTTCTTGGTTGTATTATTGTGAAGTTTTTAAGAGTTCTTTGTACAGTGTGGACACACGTCCTTTATCAGATATGTATGTAGGAGCAAAGTGCAAACTCTTCATTCTCTGAATGTTCACTGAAAATCAACTGACAAATGGCAGATTAATAGGAGGAAAGGCATACAAATTTATTAACATGCAGAGAGTTGGGGAGAATCCCAGTTTGGACACTGTGAGCAGGTTACCAAAGCCACTCTGCTCTTCTGGGAGTCATAGTCAAGGGAATCCAGGACCTAACAAGCCAGCAGAAGGGTACAGAAAGATAAAAAATTCTTTTTTTTTTTTTTTTGAGACAGAATCTTGCTCTGCCACCCAGGCTGGAGTGCAGTGGCATGATCTTGGCTCCTTGCAGCTTCTGCCTCCTGAATTCACACAATTCTCCTGCCTCAGCCTCCTGAGTAGCTGGGATTACAGGCATGTGTCACCATGCCCAGCTAATGTTTGTATTCTTAGTAGAGATGGGGTTTCACCACTTTGTCCAGGTTGGTCTTGAACTCCTGACCTCAAGTGATCCAACTGCCTCAGTCTCCCAAAGTGGAAAGGAATTACAGGAGTGAAGCCACTGCTCCTGGCCTCAAATACCATTCTTAACTGTCAGTGGCAACAACAGTGTTCCAGTATCTTAGCCTATTCCTGAGAGTAAGTTTCTTGGGGTCATGGAGAATGCTTCTTCTCTGCCCTCTCTAGGAACATCTGAGATCTTGCTTAAATGGTAAAAACTTGTTCTAAACCTGGAAAGTTAACTCCTGGGCTTTCCAAGAATAGGCTTATTGGATTAAGCTGCTATTGGAGCAAGTACACTATTGGAAGTTTTAATTGCCAATATTTAAAAGATGCATCATTTAAATTAAAAAAAGACTCTTATATTTGAAAAGGATTTTAGGGGTCTCTTATTCTAAACAATTGCCTAATTTTTACTTATATAAAGATCTATTTAAAAAAAAAAAGACACATAATAGTGTCATAGCTAGCCTTAGAAATTCTCTTGACAAAATTAAAGTCAAAATCGTTTAAATGCTCAAATACCTCTTTTGGATTCCCCTACAGGATTTTTTTAAAAATTTTAAAATGCTTCATCCTGCAGTCTAGTGATTAGGATTCCATGCTCTCACCACTGCAATTTGGGATCAATTAATGGTCAGGGAAACAATTCTTTGGAAATGTTAAGTTCTTTAACTCAGGAGAAGAAACATTTATTCAAAAATTGTTTTGATATGTGTGTGACTTTTGACTTTGAGGGATGCTCATTTGTTACTGATACTTTTCCCTTCCATGGACAGCTTTTGATTTCCTGTCTTCTCTCTGCTGCACATGGGACTTTTGGGTCCTTATGTGTAGATGTCAGATGAGAAGCTGAGACCCTAGGAAATATGGCTGGATAAAATATGGGTGGTACCCCATTTGCAGCTAGTGAAACTTTACTTTCTTTGAGCTATTTTTGAGATGATTCTGGAATTTGTGAGGACTGCTTTACACCTCTTGTTAGATGTCTTACCTGTCCTTGATTAAGTCATAACCTTGGTTAAGGCTTATTGATTTTGGTGAGTCATTTGAAAATACCTTTGGGCCAGGCGTGGTGGCTCACGCCTGTAATCCCAGCACTTTGGGAGGCCGAGGTGGGTGGATCACTAGGTCAAGAGATCGAGACCATCCTGGTCAACATGGTGAAACCCCGTCTCTACTAAAAATACAAAAATTAGCTGGGCATGGTGGCACGTGCCTGTAGTCCCAGCTACTCGGGAGGCTGAGGCAGGAGAATTGCTTGAACCCAGGAGGCGGAGGTTGCGGTGAGCCGAGAT
>PVKV010028130.1:0-25416 GCA_004027835.1 Alouatta palliata | reverse complement strand
TAAGTTTCTGAGGTTTGTGAGCCTGTCCTGATTTGCATTCTTCAAAAGCATTCCTGATAGAGTAGCTGAGGGAGAGTCTTGGGGGTCAAGAAGGGCCCAGGGTGGGTCAGGCATGTGCATTATGGAACGGAGCTCTGACCCCCTCGGACTGGCACAGGGTTCTACAGAGTCAGAGGAGGCCTGAGATGTCGAATGGGCAGTAAGTGGCCTCTTCTGCCAGCCACAGGCAGGAAGCTCCTGTGATCACGGCATCCCCCCGTGGCAGTACTGGGTGGGCTTGCAGGAGGATAGATAAGTGCAGACAGCAGCTGGGGCCAAAGAGGGGTTAGGGTCAAAGGCTGTGAAGAGAATAGGCTACTGAAAAACCAAACCCAGCAGAATTCGTGTCCAAAAATCCACATTCTCCATTGCTTCTCAGCCTTTTGGCTAAGACTAAGTATTAAAAAGCACAGGCTAGGCCAGGCGCAGTGGCTCCCACCTGTAATCCCAGCACTTTGGGAGGCTGTGGCAGGAGGATTGCTTGAGGCCAGGAGTTTGAGACCAGCCTGGGCAACAGAGTGAGACCCCATCTCTACACAAAATTTTAAAAATTAGCTGTATGTGGTGACGCATGCCTGTCGACCCAGCTACTCAGGAGGCTAGGGTGGGAGGATCCCTTGAGCCCAGGAGTTCAAGGCTCACACCTCTGCATTCCAGACCGTATCAAAAAAAAAAAAAAAAAAAAACCACACACAAAAAACAGAAACAACAGAAAAAGCAGGTTATCCATCACTTCTCAGCTAAGATCAAGTATAAAACAAAACAGGTTGTGAGTATCGGGGCAGGGAGCCCTCCACGCAGCCACAGAGCCAAGTCTGAGGGAAGACGTACGTAGGACAGAAAAACCTCTAACCTTCAACGCTTCTGTTTTGATGTCTTCACATTTCCCAGGGTCTATGTGTTGCCTTCTCTTAGTTTTTCAGCAGAATTCCTTTTGAGATGTGTTGGCCTTCACTTGGCTGAACTAGGGGGTGAAGGAAGTTGTCCTCTGTGGGCCACTGTTGCTGGGGAAACAGTTGAACCCTGCAGGCCAAGTGGAACTTGGGGGTGCCAGTGGAACCTGAGAAGTTGCAGTGGGGCTGCGATGGAGAGAGGCGTCAAAGCAGAAGGGAGAAACCCGTCGGAGGTGGGCTGTGACCGCCGGACCTTTTCCTAAGTGTTGGCAGTGGTGGGATTGAGGGGCGAGTAGGCTTGGAGAATGTTTTTAGCCCGGGGGCTGTTGAGAGATGGCAGAAGGGAGCCTTAATGTGGGGACTATGGATGGTGGGGCGTTCGTGGGAACCAGAGTGGTTTTAGACCAGTCCAGATGGAACGCACAGGGCATCGGTAGAGGGAAAAGAAAATCCCTTTCTGGGAAAACCGTTTCTCGTTTATTGAAACAATGGGGGACATCATCGAAGTCTGGGTGGATGCGTTTCAATTTTCTAAACATTACAAAGGCAGGCACAGCAAAGAATAATGATATAAGAAAACCAAGGGCTGGGCGTAGTGGCTAATGCCTGTAATCCCAGCACTCTGGGAAGCTGAGGTGGGTGGATCACCTGAGGTCAGGAGTTTGAGACCAGCCTGGCCAACATGGTGAAACCCCGTCTCTACTAAAAATACAAAAACTAGCCAGGTATGGTGGTATGCACCTGTAATCCCAGTTACTCAGGAGGCTGAGGTAGGAGAACTGTTTGAACCCAGGAGGTGGAGGTTGCAGTGAGCCGAGACTGTGCCACTGCACTCCAGCCTGGGCAACAAGAGTGAAACTCCATCTCAAAAAAAAAAAAAAGAATACCAAGAAGATGGGAAAACCGTGTATAACTGATTTGATGAGGAAAAGTTTGGTCTCTAATACATGAACTAGTGACTGGAACAGTATTTGGTCAAAAAACCACTTGAGCTCTGCACCTGGGAGGAAATGCATGCAGGCAAGGACTAGTAAAATGAAAAATTATAGTTTTTAAAAAGCTGGACACAGTGGCTCACGCCTGTAATCCCAGCACTTTGGGAGGCCAAGGCGAGTGGATCACCTGAGGTCAGGAGTTCGAGACCAGCCTGGCCAATATGGAGAAACCTCATCTCTACTAAAAATACAAAAATTAGCTGAGTGTGGTGTCGCATGCCTGTAATCCCAGCTACTGGGGAAGCTGAGGCAGGGTAATTGCTTGAACCCAGGAGATGGAGGTTGCAGTGAGCTGAGTTCTCACCATTGCATGCTAGCCTGGGTGTTGCAGTGAGATTCCGTCTCAAAAAGGAAAAAAAAAAAAAAAAAAAAAAAAGAATAAATCCACTTGCATTGGTCAAAAATGTTAAAAATATCTTGTGGTGAAATAGACTCCTGGCACTACAAAAATGATATTTCCTGGAGAATAATTTGGCAAAACTTTGCAAGAATGGCAAGAATGATTATAAGAATAGGTTGTCTCACTTTGGGGAATACATTCCGGGAAAATAATGTAAGAGAGAAACTATTTGCATACAGACACTTGTGGCTACTCTATACAGTACAGCCAAGAACTGGAAACTGTTCAGCTGGCGGGGTGACAGCTAAGTAGATTTTGGCTATTAGGGGAATGAGCCTTTGCGCATGACAACTATGAAAACCGTTGAGAAGAAATAGTTATGTGGTGCGGTCATAATCCCCAAAGCGGAGAATCTGAAATTATGATTAAATAGTGATCGTAACAAGGGAAACATCTGTCTGAATGATTACTGAGTAGAAATAGTTTCGGAATTTGTAAATAGTCATTGATTTGAGAGATTGGGGTTCGGTTTTTGTTTTTTTATAGCTATTTTGTGCTATTATTCATACACGCACATTTCTACTTCAGTTTTTATTATCCATTACATAACATATATGCTTGGATATTTGCTTCAAGGAAATACACCTTTATAAGTGATATTCAGTAACTACTGGGTTTGAGAATGAAGGTGTTGGAACAAAGGAGATTGTCCTATAAGAGAAAAGGCAGGAGCCAGGGAGGGGATCCCAGCTGGCCGGGGCTCAGCCAGGAGGCAGGCCCATCGAGCAGGGTGGCAGACCAAGGAACCACTCTGGGAAATTTTGCAAAGGTCAGGGTCGTCCCCCCCCCAACCCCCGACAGGTGATTGAATTATCATGGAGTATCTGGAAACCAGGGGAATTTTTGTTGAGTTCATCAAATAACTCAGAACAACTAGAAACCGTGGAGTTTCTACAGGACCAACTAGAATAGGAATCAGCTACGTGGCTGGGGGTGGTGGAGGGTGGCGGGGGGACGATGTCTGTCTTTATTGCAGCTCTGTCTGCAGAGCTAGCACTGCGAGAGCTCATAGTAGGTGCTCCGTGAATGTCTGTGAAGTGAATTAATATCCAGAAAGGGATGAGACAATGGTATGACTCCCAACGCTTTCCCACCTGAAATGCCATTGCCCTTGTCAGCCAAGCTGTCCTAAACCTCAGCTTGTGGGAAGTCTCCAGTAGGGGGCACTGTGGACACGGTTCAGTATCTGCCTTCCAAAGCTGGGCTCCGGTTAAAAAAAAAAAAAAAAAAAAAAAAGAGACTGGGCCAGTGCAGTGGTCATTCCTGTAATCTCAGCACTTTGCGTGGCCAAGGTGGGAGGATGGCTTGAGGCCAGGAGTTTAAGACCAGGCTGACCATAGCAAGGCCCTATCTCTACAAAAAAATTTAAAAATTAGCCAGATGTGGTGGCATGCACCCATAGTCCCAGCTGCTTCGGAGGCTGGGGCGGAAGGACTGCTCAAGCCCAGGAGTTCAATTCTGCAGTGATCTCTGATGGAGCAACAGCACTCCAGCCTGAGTGACAGAGCGAAACTTGGTTTCCCCAAAAAAGGGAGAGATGAGATCGAGGTGTCCGCTTCCGTGCATGTGGACGGGGTAACTGGGAACTGTGAGCTGTTGGGGATCGCACACCTTGGGGTGGGAAGAGCAGTTCTCCAGAGTTGCGTGGGACATGGGCAGTGGCCCTTCCTGGTGAAATGATTCTAGCCATGTGGCCCACCCAGGGGGCAAAACAGGAATAGAGACCTTCAGAAATGAAACGTCACCTGGCTGCAAGAAGATAGTTCCAAGTGCCCTAGAGATGGGGACGCCAAGTGGCTTCCCAGGAAGCTGTAAGAATCCACAGGGCATTGTAAGATGGAGGGAGATATTAAGTTTTCTTTGTAAAGAGGTGAGGCGGGGGGAGCAGCAGAGAACACTGGAAAAATGAGAAAGATGGATGGGAAGTATTACATATAATCTGGAGCTAAAATCTCCAACACCGTTACTGAGAGTCCGGGGGACCCCATAGAAAGTCCTGCTCAGGACCGAGGCAAAGAGTTCCCAGTTGTATCACAGATGCAAAGAAACCAGGAACATGCCTATAATCCCAGCACTTTGGGAGGCCGAGGTGGGTGGATCACCTGAGGTCAGGAGTTCAAGACCAGCCTGGCCAACATGGTGAAACCCCGTCTCTACTAAAAACACAAAAATTAGCCGGGCTTGGTGGCGCATGTCTGTTACTCAGGAGGCCGAGGCAGGAGAATCACTTGAACCCGGGAGGCGGAGGTTGCAGTGAGCCGAGATCACCCAGCCAACTGCATCACACCTGCGATTGTGACAATTAGCTTCATAGATTGTTCCTTTTCCTGTTCGGAACTGGCTAGGTTGTGCATGGACGGACCAGTGAAAAGAGAATCCTGTCTGGGTAGGGAGGAGGGAAATAGAAAGCCTCTTTTGTATTCTTGGTGCCAAGAAATGGGAAGAGAATGAGGGAGCAGAGACCTGGGTTGTGTGCTGGCTCTGCACTAAACAGCTGTGTGATCTTGGTCCAGTTCCTTAACCTCTCTGAGCTTCAGTTCGTATGCATCAGTAACGTCGGGATAATGACATCCCCTATGCTCACTTCACAGAGCTGCTGTGGGGATTGGATGAGAAACGCAGAGGAATATTTTGGACACGGTAAAGCTCAAATCCAAGGTATCGGTTAGGAAAAAGTTCAACTGACTTGTATCCACCTGAAACTCTCCATCAGTATGAGTTTATGTGAGGATGTTAGGCACGGATACTGTGCAGTGAAAGCTCGGGAACACCTGAGTGGAGCGCTACCTGCACATCAGTTTTTCCTTTAGAGGAGACAATTTTGTTTTACTTTCAGCAGTTACTTGAAGAAGCCATATCTGAAGTCACAACAGTGGCTTCAGGAATAGAAGGGACCAATGGCCAGCTTGCTGAAATGCAATGCCATTCCTAAAAGCCAGCTAAGAATCAGATCGTATTAGTTAAGGACTCATAACCGTAGACATTTAGAAAAGGTTAAAAATGGCAAGAGTGGCCCAATCTTTTGAGAATTTAGAGAAACTATCATTTGGAAAGGGAATAGTTCTCCTTCTATTATAGCCTCATTATTATGACATATATAAAGCAGTGCTGTATTCTAAATCTGCAGAGATAAGATTCTAAGGAGCGAAAGTCTGAGGCAGAAGTGGAGTTTGACATGGAAATTGATGAGGTTGGTGACCTGAGCTGGGCAGGGTTGGACAGGTGAATGCCAGCATCAAGGTATCTGATTGTCTCTCCTTGAAATGTAAGCAGAGAACTAGGGCTATCCCATAAATTAAGTGGGAAATTAGATAGGGTGCAGACTTCTGTATTGGGGAGAAAGTCTTGGATAAGCTGGGGCAGAGAACTGCCGGAGAGAGTACCCAGAGATACGTCGTTAGCAGGAGAAAGACCACGTTCAGATGTAGACTTGGGAAAGTAGGTAACTTGACCGCAGGTAGCAAAATTAGACTACCCGACTGGCTTGTGAATACGGGTTACGATACGGATCAGGACAGGAGGAAAACTAGATTTTCCAGGACCTGCAGACTCCTGTGATTGGAGGCATGCACACAGTACAGCAACATCAGACAAAATCTCGCCTGAGGCGCCGGGTGAGAAATCTTAGGGACCAGATAGAAGAGGGGCTGTGCATAAAGAGATGAGGAAGGAGGTTTGGGAGGGCAGCCTGACTTGTCTCCAGAGAAAGCTGGAACTGGCTGGCTTAGCGACCATGAGAGACTGGGTTGAAGACGAGGGGAATCAAGGCGTCAGTGCCTGGTCACTGAGCGACACAGCCCAGCCCATTTCTCTGCGTTGCCGTGGGGTAAAGCCAATGTGCTGTAGACTCTTCAGTTCCTTTGGTTATGGATTTTGTAGCTTTCCTCTGTTTCTTAATAAAGTTCTTTTAAAAATCGGAACCTTTCTCAGATGGGAATTTTGTATCTTTCCTCTGTTTCATAATAAAGTTCTTTTGAAAAATTGGAACCTTTTCTCAGATGCGTTTATGGATATGGGGAACCTTTACCACCCAGGCCCAGATAGCGAAGGAAATCAGGTCATCAACGCCACCCAGTGGTAGGTGGCTCCCAAGGTGGCCACACGGATTCCTTGAGGACATTGCAGAAGCGACTGGCACGGTCACCACCTGTGAGCTCACCCTTGCCCCGGGCCACTCTTTCTGCAGGACACATGGGGCCCTCTGGACAGAGAGACGTGCACCTCCCAGGCCAGCCCTGGGTGGGAACCAGCGGGTGATCTGGCCCGTGCAGGGCTGCAGCTGGGCATACACGGGTGTTAAGTGCAGGAAGTAAATGAGGGGCCCGGATCAGGGTGACTGTGCCCACCACATGGTGCTTTGCTTATTTTTTTGGTTTAGGGGAACCAAAAAAGAATCTGTGGATGCTTTCCTTTATTTATTGATTGATTTGAGGTGCAGTCTCGCTCTGTCTCTCAGGCTGGAGTGCAGTGGTGTGATCTCGGCTCACTGTAACCTCTGCCATCTGGGTTCAAGCAGTTCTCCTGCCTCAGCCTCCCGAGTAGCTGGGATTACAGGTACCTGCCACCACACCTGGCTAATTTTTGTATTTTTAGTAGAGATGGAGTTCATCAGATTGGCCAGGCTGGTCTCAAACTCCTGACCTCCTAATTTGCCTGCCTTGGCCTCACAAAGTGCTGGGATTACAGGCATGATCCACTGCACCTGGCCTCCTTTTTTATTTTATTTTTTTGAGATAGGGTCTTACTTTGTCACCCAGGCTGCAGGGCAGTGGCACGATCTCAGCTCACTGCAGCCTCAACCTCCTGGCTCAAGTGATTTTCCTGCCTCAGCCCCTCAAGTAGCTGACATTACAGGCACTCACCACCACACCTGGTTAATTTTTGTAGAGATGGGGTTTTGCCATGTTGCATGAGCCGCCGTGCCTGGCTGCATCTGTGGGTACTTTCCAGCACATGGCATTTAGGGTCCTCCCTGCAGGGCTGGGAGCTCTAGGGACATCTGCCTACTGGCCAAACCCACTCCCCTAACCTGGTCTCCAAGAGTCCCCTGAAAGAGCCTCCTTCCTCTCCCATCCAAGTTTTCCCAAGGAGGAAGAGGAATGACCTCAGCCTCTGGGCCTCCCCATCAAATCCAAGAGATCTGATAGCAGTGGCTGAGATCTTGCCTTTGCCTGCTACCCATCCACTGACTCCCAGAAGCCTTCACATTCTGTCACGGACAAGGAAGCCATCCAAGGCTTGGCGAGTCTTGCTCAGAATAAGTCGATTCCGATTCACACTGAGAATTGTCTGACTCCAAAGCTGCCCTTCCTAGCATCCAACGCCCAGTCCTCTGTCTTCTCAAGCAGACTGAATCCTGGCCGAGTCACTTGAACCCATCTGAATCTCTGTTTCCTCATTTATAAGATGAGTGAGTGGGTGAAATAAGATCTGAGGTGCTGCCCTGTGCTAATAAACCAGGCCCCTGGCACTATTAGGAGAGGTCTGGAATCTTGACCTAGGGAGGGTGCTCCCAGACACTCTGTGCACCCTGCTGGCATCCTGTTCAAGGCCCCCAAGACGGAGATGGAGACTCAGACAGAGACGAAGACGCAATGACAAGGGGGGAGGAAATACTTTGAATGGCTAGGTGGGGGAGCAGGGCCCTCTGTTGCCGATGACAGCCTGAATAAGAATTCTGCAATTCATCCTCTGATGACTCAGCCGGTTGGACCGGCGCCTCTGCCAACCCTGGGGAGCGTGAGTCAGCAGCTGAGGGGGCCGGTGGCAGGAGAGATCGCTGTGGTCCATGTGAGCGGTGACTGTGGGGAGAACGGTCTGTTCCCATCTCCTAACCCCAAGGCGGAGCGTCTGCCTCTGCGGTCGGACACACACGGGTCTCAGGTTCTTAGCCATGTGGCCAAGCTTCCTCCCTCAGACCTGGTCTCTCCTCCTTTGCATTAGTTCAATCACAGCCTCAGAGGTGCTGGGGTCACGTCTGCTCCCCAAAGCCTTGGTGAGCAGCCGTGTCTGCAACAAGAGACCCTGCTCCTCCCTCCTCTTCACTGTTTCTGTGGGTCAGGTCAGTCTCCCAAGAACAGCAATGAAGGAGGGACGTGGCGCAGGCCGGGCACATGGCTGGGCAGTTGGTCATGGCGTCCCTCCCTGCTCCTGGGGACTGGGGAATGGGTCTCTTGGGGCTTGAGCCCAACCTCCTGGGCTCAAGCAATTCTCCTGCCTCAGCCCCTCAAGTAGCTGAGATTACAGGCATGCTCCACCACACCTGGCTAATTTTTGTATTTTTTGTAGAGATAGGGTTAAACGCCTTATTGGTCAGGCTGCTCTCGAATTCCTGGGCTCAAGCGATCCACCTGCCTCGGCCTCCCAAAGCTCTGGGATTATAGGCGTGAGCAGCCGTGCCTGGCTGCATCTGTGGGTACTTTCCAGCATGTGGCATTTGGGGTCCTCCCTGCAGGGTCGGGGATTCTAGGGAAATCTGCCTACTGGCCAAACCCACTCTCCTAATGTGGTCTCCAAGAGCCCCCTGAAAGCCTCCTTCCTCTCCCATCCAAGTTTTCCCAAGGAGAAAATTTTCCCATATTTTTGCTCAGGGACCAACTCAGAAAATATCTCTTCATACTTGGAAATAGCCGTGTCTATGTTGCCTCCCCTGATCGTAGGTTAAGGACAGCTCATCCACTTATTAGAAGAAAATAGCTAAAGCAAGCCAAGGTGCAGCAGACCCGAGTCCAGAGAGGGGCTAGGGGCACAAGCTGCAGAGTGAGGGGCACACACAGACCTGACCCCTCCAGCAGTGCCTGCCTGCCATTCCTGGCAGCTCTGATCATCGTCTAATTTTTTTTTTTTTTTTTTTTTTTTTTGAGATGGAGTCTCTCTGTCACCCAGGCTGGAATGCAGTGGCGCAATCTCAGATCACTGCAACCTGCAACCTCTCTCCCGGGTTCAAGCGATTCTCCTGCCTCAGCCTCCTGAGTAGCTGGGATTACAGGCATGTGCCACCATATCCAGCTATTTTTCGTATTTTTAGTAGAGACCGGATTTCATTATGTTGGCCAGACTGGTCTCTAACTCCTGACCTCAAGTGATCCGCCTGCCTCAGCTTCCCAGAGTGCTGGGATTACAGACGTGAGCCAGCATGCCCGGCCTCACTGTCTAACTTATATTGTTCACATGCAGCTCTTTCCCTGCCTACAAAACCCTTCAGGAGGACAAGGGCTTCTGATTCATCGTGGGCGCTCCATGATCAGATATTTTGGAGCTCTCTGTTGGTTGAAATAGCAAATGAGTGAATGTATGCTAAAACCTGGTCACTTTCATTCAGCTCGAATATACCCTCTGGGGCAGGTAGCAACCCTATCGAGGAGGCGAGGCCCTTCTGCCAAAGAGATTTATGATGTTCCTTTTTTTTTTTTAATAAATGTATATAATAAAATTTTAATTTTCTTTTTTTAAAAAAATAATTTATTTGTTTTACTTTAGGTGCATACTATATCTGGCATTTCTCCCCATGTTATCCCTCCCCACCTCCCCTCCCTCCCTACCCCTCGTTGTCTCTCCCCTATCCCCCCCAACTGTCCCCTGTGTGTGATGCTCCTCTCCCTGAGTCCATGTGTTCTCGTTGTTCAACACCCACCTATGAGTGAGAACTTATGGTGCTTGGCTTTCTGTTCTTGGGTCAGTTTGCTGAGAATGATTGGGGTTCCACCCCAATCAGGCTGGTGTTGAACTCCCGACCTCAGGTGATCCGCCCGCCTTGGCCTCCAAAGTGCTTGGATTACAGGCGTGAGCCACCACACCCGGCCCCAAGATTTATGATATTCTTCCTTTTCGTTGGAAGGGAGGCATGAGTAAGAATGAAGTTATCCAAGCACAGTGGCTCGCCTGCCATCCCAGCGCTTTGGGAGGCCAAGGAAGGAAGATTGCTTGAACCCAGGAGTTCAAGACCAACTTGGGCAATAAAGCGAGACCCCCGTCTCTATGAAAAATTTAAAAATTAGCTGGGTGTGGTGGTGTGCACTTGCAGTCCCAGCTACTTGGGAGGCTGAGAAGGGGAGGATTGCTTGGTCCTGGGAGGTGGAGGTTGCAGTGAGCAGAGATTGCACCACTGCACTCCAGCCTGGGCGAGTGAGACCTTCACTCAAAACAAAACAAACAGATAATAACCCCTCCCTGCTGGGCTTTTTATTTTTCCAGACCTCTCTAACCTTCTAACATACTCTACCCTTTCATTATGTATTCTGCTTATTGTTACTGATTTTCTTTACTTTTTTTTTTTGAGATGGAGTCTCACTGTGTCGCCAGGCTGGAGTGCAGAGGTGTGATCTCGACTCACTGTAACCACCACGTTCCTGGTTCAAGCGATTCTCCTGCCTCAGCCTCTCGAGTAGCTGGGACTACAGGCGAGTGCCACCACGCCCAGCTAATTATTGTTATTGATTTTCAACCCCTGCAGAATGCAAGCCCCATGAGGATGGGGGACTTTGTTTTGTTCATTGATAGACCCTAGACCCTTAGAATAGTGCCTGGGCTACAGTACATGCCGAATGAGTGAATGAGTGAATGCATGCCGGAATGAATGAATGGGACACAGTATACATTTCCTTCCAGCCAGGCCCCGTTCTGCCTGCAGGGCACGCTGCGTGGATTCTCTTTTAGCCCTCTCAGCAATTCTATGTGGGAGGGGTATCATCTCATCCCCTTTTTATTTTATTTATTTTTCTTTTGAGACAGAGTTTCACTCTTTTGCCCAGGTTGGAGTGCATCGGTGCGATCTCGGCTCACTGCAAACTCCACCCGCCAGGTTCAAGTGATTCTCCTGCCTCAGCTTCCCAAGTAGATGGGATTACAGGCACCTGCTGCCACACCCGGCTAATTTTGTGTTTTTAATAGAGACAGGGTTTCGCCATGTTGGCCAGGATGGTCTCGAATTCCTGACCTCAGGTGATCCACCGGCCTCGGGTCCCAAAGTGCAAGGATTACAGGCTTGAACCACCGCACCTGACCATCCCCGTTTTAAAGATAAGGAAGGTGGCTGGGTGCCGCGGCTCATGCCTGTCATCCCAGCCCTGTGGAAGGCCAAAGCCAGTGTATCGCCTGAGCCCAGAAGTTTGAAACCAGTCTGAGCAATGTGGCAAAATCTCATCTCTACAAAAAATACGAAAAATGTAGCCAGGGGTTGTGGTGTGCATCTGTAGTCTCAGCTACTTTGGAGGCTGAGTTGGGAGGATCATCTGAGTCCGGGAGGTTGAGGCTATGGTGAGCCATGATCTCACCACTGCACTCCCACCTGGGCTGTAGAGCTAGATCCTGTCTCAAAAACAAAACAAAAAACAAAACAAAGGTGGGAAAGGTGAGGCTACAAAGATTATGCAACAGGGTCATCAGCAGGAGGGCAGAGGTCAAAGTCCACGTGCCACTCCTGGGCCACACAACTTCACCACACCCTGGAAAGGTCTGCACAGGAGACCTTCTGGGGATGCCACACCCCACTTAATCTGCCCAGTGTATTTCTCTCTCTCTCTCTCTTTTTTTTTGAGACGGAGTTTCTCTCTTGTTGCCCAGACTGGAATGCAATCTTGGCTCCAGGCTGATGCGGTCTTGGCTCACTGCAACTTCCCCCTCCCGGGTTCAAGCGATTCTCTTGCCTCAGCCTCCCAAGTAGCTGAGATTACAGGTATGCACCACTACACTCAGCTAATTTTGTATTTTAGTAGAGACGGGATTTCACCATGTTGGTCAGGCTGGTCTGAAACTCCTGACCTCAGGTGATCCACCCGCCTTGGCCTCCCAAAGTGCTGGGATTACAGGCATGAGCCACTGCGATGGGCCGCCCAGTGTATTTCTCTGTCTCTCTGCCCACCAACCTCTCATGTGACCTCACTCCATCCCTCAAAATATCCCTCTGCTCTGAGGTCCAGTTTCCCCTCAGCTAAGGTTTCTTCCTGGCAGGAAATCAGGAAGTTTGAGGAGACATGGGGGCAGAGTAGGACCTGGCAGGTGAGGCGGAAGGAGAGTGGGCCTGGATTCAAGCTGGCCAGAGGAATCCTGGGCCTGGGATTCCCTGCCCTCCACCTGCAGAACTGATCTTCAGAGGGAGCCATGTCTTCTAGCAGTGGGGTTTTGGGGTGGGCAGGGCCATCCCTACAAGCTCAGCTCTGGGCAGCAGGAAACCCACAGAAATGTGAACAGGGGCTGGGGCAGTGGCTCACGCCTGTCATCCCAGCACTTTGGGAGACCGAGGCGGGCAGATCATTTGAGATCAGGAGTTCAAGACCAGTCTGGCCAACATGGCAAAACCTCATCTCTACTAAAGTTAGGCTGGGGGCAGTGGCTCACGCCTATAATTCCAGCACTTTGGGGGGCCGAGGCGAGTGGATCACTTGAGGTCAGGAGCTCAAGACCAGCCTGACCAACATGGTGAAACCCCGTCTCTACTAAAAATACAAAAATTAGCTGGGCGTGGTGGCATGCACCTGTAATCCCAGCTACAAAGGAGGCTGAGGCTTGAGAATCGCTTGAACCCAGGAGGTGGAGGTTGCAGTGAGCTGAGATTGCACCACTGCACTCCAGCCTGGGTGACAGAGTGAGACTCTGTCTCAAAAAACCCCAAAAACCAACAAACAAAAAATTGGCCAGATTCAGTGGGGTGTGGCTTCCCCGGAAGACCTCATGTGCAGCCTTCGCCAGGGCTTGTGAAGTTAGCCCAGGGCGGCCATGTGGGCTTGACCTCTGTCTCACCACCTGCTCCCATGTGATCTCTGGAGAGAAGAATGGAGACGCTGGAACATCGGCAACAGTGAACAGAATGCAGACCCTCCCCTGCTCAGGAAGACGCCCTGCTGGTGTCTCTACCCAAGGTAAAGCCTGTGTCCAGATGCTGGAGAAAGCTCCTGGTGCCCCGTGTGGGGCTCCTGCACTTGGCCAGGGAAGGGCATCATCTTTGGTGGGTTTTTTAATGTTTATGTTTATGTTTATTTTTGAGATAGGGTCTTGCTCTGTCGCCCAGGCTGGAGTGCAGTGATGTCATCTCGGCTCACTGCAACATCCGCCTCCCGGGTTCAAGCAATTCTCCTGCCTCAGCCTCCCAAGTAGCTGGGACCACAGGCACCAGCCACCATGCCCAGCTAATTTTTGTATTTTTAGTAGAGATAGGATTTTGCCATGTTGCCCAGTCTGGTCTCGAACTCCTGACCTCAGGTGATCCGCCCACCTTAGTCTCCCAAAGTGCTGGGATTACAGGCGTGAGCCACTGAACCTGGCTTCCTTGATGTTTAGATGGGGAAGGAGATGTATCTCCATGATCTGCCAGGGTGTACCCAGGCAGGGCACGAAGCCAGCTCCTGCCTCATCAAAGGATCAAGACTGGAATTTCCCCACATTTCCTCTCATTTAGTCCTCATCCGAGGACCACAGCTGCCAAGTCTGTCTCTCACGGGCAAATACAGGGCATGGGCAAGGGGCAGAGCCCTCTACAAGCACCTTTATGCCCTGCCCAACCTCCCTCCAGAAGTCCCAGTGCTCAGACAGAAGGTACATCCTCTCCACCTTAGGTCCTTCTGCCTTTCCAAGAAAGGGGTTCAGGGCAAGGAGAGAGTAACGCAGCTCCACCACTCACTCACTGGGTGACCTCTGCACAGGTTACTTAGGCTCTGAACCTCTGTTCTTCATCTGTAAAGTGAACACAGTAAGATATGCCACAGGGTTCCTGGAATAAATGAGAATAAGAACATAAAGAAGCCAGGTACAGTGACTTGTGACTCGGGGGATCCAGGCGGGAGGATCGCTTGAAACCAGGAGTTCAAGACCAGCCTGGGCTATAGAGTGAGACCCTGTCTTTACACAATACTTTTTTTCTTTTTTGAAGCAGGGTCTTGCTCTGTCACCCAGGCTGAAGTGCAGTGGCGTGATCCAGGCTCACTGCAACCTCCGTCTCCCAGGTTCAAGCAATTCTCCTGCCTCAGCCTCCCGAGTGCTGAGATTGCAGGTGTCTGCCACCATGTCCAGCTATTTTTGTATTTTTAGTAGAGACAGGGTTTCACCATGTTGGCCAAACTGGTCTCAAACTTCTGACTTTAAATGATCTGCCCTCCTTGGCCTCCTAAAGTGCTGAGATCACAGGCATGAGCCACTGTGCCTGGCCTGTCGCTATAAAAATATTTTAAAATTAATGAGGCATGGTAGTGTGTGCCTGTAGTGCCAGCTACTAAGGAGGCTGAGGTGGGAGGACCATTTGAGCCTGGAAGTTTGAGGCTATAGTGAGCTATGACGGCACCCCTGCCCTCCAGCCTGGGTGGCAGAGCAAGACTGTCTCCTAAAAGTTGTTTAAATAGGCCAGGCTCACGCCTGTAATCTCAGCACTTTGGGAGGCCAAGGCGGGCAGATCACCTGAGCTCAGGAGTTCCAGACCAGCCTGACCAACATGGCAAAATCCCGCCTCTACTAAAAATACAAAAATCAGTGGGGTGTGGTGGCACATACCTGTAATCCCAGCTATTCCGGAGGCTGAGACAGGAGAATCGCTTGAACCTGGGAGGTGGAGGTTGGAGTGAACCGAGATAGCGTCACTGCACTCCAGCCTGGATGACAGAGCAAAACTCTGTTGCAAAAAATATAAATAAATAAATAAAAAGAACAAGGCCACGGCAGGTGTTGGATGATCCTAAAGACTGTGATTGTCCTGCGGTGACAATCAGAGACATCCTCACCACCTGGGGACATGTCTGTCTCATGGCCTGGGCAGTGACATTTTTGGGACAGGACACCAATTCTTCTGAACAGTTGGAGACCCAGGGCCAAACACGCTGTCTCTGGATTCCCCCCTTTCTAAAGCCTGCAGAACACCCTCCTCCAACTGGCATTTTCCTTCAGACGGACAGCGACGCTGTTGCATCTCTGAGTTGCAATCACAATTGCATCAGCTCCTGTGAGGTTTCTGTCGGGTGGGCCTCCCTAATTGGATTTGGAACATTCACAGACAGACGGTCGTCCAAGGCCATTGCTAGAAGGCTAATATCCTCTCCTAAAATGAGTGTCTTCTAGTGAACTTCTCGGAAGGCAAAGTTGACTTTGGAGCACTTCACTGGCGGGCCCAGGCACTGCCTGCGTTGTGCAGTATTCGGCTTGTTTGTTGTTGGGGTTTTTGTTTCTGTTTGTTTTGAGACGGAGTCTGGCTCTGTCGCCCACGCTGGAATGCAGTTGCTGGATCTCAACTCACTGCAGCCTCTGCTCCCTGGTTCAAGCAATTCTCCTGACTAAGCCTCCTGAGTAGCTGAGATTATAGGCGCCCGCCACCACACCTGGCTAATTTTTGTATTTTTAGTAGAGATGGGGTTTCACCATGTTGGCCAGACTGTTCTCAAACTCCTGACCTCGGGTGATCCTCGCACCTTGGCCTCCCAAAGTGCTGGGATTACAGATGTGAGTCACCTCGCCCAGCCTGTTTCTGTTTTTTTAGAGACAGGGTCTCACTCTGTCCCCCAGCCTGGAGTGCAGTGATGCGATCATAGCTCACTGCAGCCTCCAACTCTTGGGCTCAATCGATCCTCCCACCTCAGCCTCCCAAGTAGCTGGGACCACAGGTGTGTGCCACCATGCCTGGTTAATTATTTCATTTTTTGTAGAGAAGGGGTCTTACTGTGTTACCCAGGCTGGTCTTGAACTCTTGGCTCAAGTGATTCTCCTATCTCAGCCTCCCAAAGTGCTGGGATTACAGGCATGAGCCTCTGCACTGGGCCCACATCATACAGTATTAAGGGGCACAGGAGGAAAGCATAGACCCAAACAGTTCCTAACCCCTAAATCACTTACCATCCAGTAGGGAAAGCAAAATGAATACATGACACAGTATTTTTAGTAGAGATGGGGTTTCACCATGTTGGCCAGGCTGGTCTCGAACTCCTGACAGTGGAAAACAAGCCAGGGCTGAACTCTGTGTTTGATGCTATGGGTCGTATTGTAAGAATTTTCAGGTTCAAAGGGCAGACAGCAGAGGGTGGCTTTGGGAAAAGGTGGAAGCTTTAGAAGGCTCTGTGGACCGCAGATCTGCAGAGGAGAGGCAACATTCCAGAGATGAGTGTATGTGGCAGGAGACTGACCATGGAAGATCCCCAGAAGTCCAAGCGGGAGCAGTGAGTGGACCTGCCCAATTGCAGGAGATCGTGTGATGGGATCTACCAGGCGTAGATTTGCCACAGGGTAGATATGGCAAATTGAGATGTGCCTCCAACCCAGATGTACGGATAACTTCCCAGTGTCCTCTTTCACCCACATAGCTTCTGCTCATCTTCCACAGAAGAGGAACTGGGGGCCAGGCGTGGTGGCTCACATCTATAATCCCAGCACTTTGGGAGGCGAGGCGGATGGATCACTTAAGGTCAGGAGTTCAAGACCAGCCTGGCCAACACGGTGAAACTTGTCTCTACTAAAAATACAAAAATTAGCTGGGTGTGGTGGTTCACACCTGTAATCCCAGCTACTCTGGAGGCTGAGGTAGGAGAATCAATTGAACCTAGGCAGATATCGCAGTAAGCAGAGATCTCGCGACTGCACTCCAGCCTGGGTGACAGGGCAAGACTCCGTCTCAAAAAAAAAAAAAAAAAAAAAAAAAAAAAAAAAAAAAGGGCACTGGGCTTGCTGGGAAATGTGGGGAGCCCTGAGGAGGCCCTGCAATTAGCACAGCCCTGGCAGATGCCCATTACACAAACACAAACACACACACGCACGCACAGACATGCTCATTCTTCCAGCCGGTGGAACTAGCAGTCTACTGTACAGGAAAACCCTGTTGGAGAGAGAGGGTGGGGAATCCCGCCCAGGCCAAAGAGCACAGCCCTGCCTCCTTCCACCTGCTGCAGAGCTGCTGACCAGCTCTGATTCAGCCCGGAAAACCAGCCCAGTGTTTTGAACAGAGCCTGTTGTTTTGGACACAACATGACCTCTTACCTGTGAGCCCCTCGGAATTCTCAGAAACGGCAACAGGTGGGAGGTGGAGGGGGGGTTCCCGAGTCTGGGGCTTTCCATCTGGGCTCAGCCCTGGCCTCCCGCCTCTGCCTCTCTTTCCCTGATGAGTTACGACCAAAGATAGACAGGAGCAAATGGAGTTCGGCACGTCATTTCCTGAAAGGAGGACTTCAGGACAAGGTCCCCTGAGCCCAGTTCCAGGAGTTTAGGTTCAAGAATGAGACACTTCATCCACCCAAAACAGAAAGGCTTCTGTTAGCTCAAAATCAGGGCACTCAGAAAGAGAAGGGGGGAACTCTCAAACCTCCTAGACCTCAAAGCTCCTCTGTTGGTCTCTCTGTCATTTCCCTGGTGTCGCCTGTGCAGGAGCAAGGCCGTGGACACACAACTGCCTCTGCTTCCTGAGATGCTCATCCTTGGACCAAGCTGGTCGAAGGGCTCAGGAGGAGGGAGAGGTCTCTGCCTGTAGAGCCCCAAGCATCTGCTGTCCCTGGCACCACCTGGGGTGTCTGGGTCTGGGGCCAGCCTCCTAGGGGAATGAGCTGGCAGGCTGGCTGCACCCAGGGAGGGTGCCTGAAGGGAGACAGCCATCGTGGTTCAGGCTGTGAATAACGGGAGCCTCATCACGGTCCTGGAGCTGCAGGGAAGGGAGCACCTGGTGCAGGAGTGACTAAGAGAGCAGGTCCGGGCGGGCAGGTGACGCGCAGCCAACAGGGGAGCGGGAGGTTCCCCCAGGTTGCCTCACATGGAGCAAACCCCACATGAGGAGTTTGCCCTTTGGGGTCCTCCATGTCCAGATCCTCCAACCTGTTTTCTGTACACGACCCCAGGCTGTGACGTCCTCCCCACCAGCCCCCGATCATGCCTCTCTGCTCTATGCCAAGGTCCCTGGACCCTTCCCTATCTGCCCCAGGGCTCACACATCCCCTCTCTAAGGGCCTGATCTCACGTGTCACTCAAGAGCCCTTTGGTGTAAATTTCCTTAGAACCTTCTGGCCAGGCATGATGTCTCACGCCTGTGATCCCAGCATTGTGGGAGGCCAAGGTGGGTGGATCTCTTGAGGTCAGGAGTTCCAGACCAGCCTGGACAGCTTGGTGAAACTCCATCTCTACTAAAAATACAAAATTAGCCAGGCATGGTGGCAGGTGCCTGTAATCCCAGCTACTTGGGAGGCTGAGGCAGAATCACTTGAACTCGGGAGGTGGAGGCTGCAGTGAACCGAGATGATGCCACTGTACTCCAACCTGGGTTATAGAGTGAGACTCTGCGAGAAAGAAAAAGAAAAAGATAAGGAAGAAAAGAAGGAAGGAAGGAATAAAAAAAGAAAAGAAAGAAAAAGAAAGAAAGAGAAAGGAAGGAAGGAAACGGGAAAGGAAGGAAGGAAGGAGACAGAGAAAAAGAAAGAAGGAAAGAAAGAAATAGGGAAGAAGGAAAGGAGAGAAAGAAAGAAAGAAAAGAAAAAAGAAAGGAAGGAAGGAGAGACAGAAAGAAAAGAGAGAAAGAGAAGAAAGAAAGAAAAAGAAAGAAAGAAAGAAAAGAAAAGAAAGAAAGAAAGAAAGAAAGAAAGAAAGAAAGAAAGAAAGAAAGAAAGAAAGAAAAGAAGGAAGGAAGGAAGTTATTCTGTTGCCCAGGCTGGAGTATAGTGGCATGACTATGACTCACTGCAGCCTCGACCTCCCAGGCTCAAGTGATCCTCCCATCTCAGCCTCCTGAGTAGCTGAAACTACAGGCATGCACCACCACACCCAGTTAACTTTTTAATTTTTTTTTGTAGAGAAGGGAGGTCTCACTATATTGCTCAGGCTGGTCTTGAACTCCTGGCCTTAAGCAGTCCTCCCGCTTCGGCCTCCCAAATTGCTGGGATTACAGGCATGAGCCACTGCGCCCGGCCAGAATCTTCTCTTTATAACAAGTGTCATCTTTCTCTGGACCGGGTTCCCAAGTCCTGCCAGGGCGGGAGTCACATTTCTAGCCCCAACAGCTTTCTCTGCCTCTGGGTAGATGAAAGTGGGCTCTCCAGTGCTAGAAAGAAAGGCCATGGTCATGCCACTACACTCCAGCCTGGGTAAGAGAGCGAGACCCCTCCCTTCCTTTCTTCCTGCCTCCCTGCCTCCCTCCCTCCCTCCCTCCCTCCCTCTCTCCAAGATGGCAATTACGATGATGCCCATCATTCTCCAGGGTCTATCTCCTGGGTGATCTCCCACAGGGGCTTTCCTCAGCTTCTAATCTGTAGCTCTTTCCTTCTTTCTTTCCTTTTTCGGGACACAGAGTCTCACTCATTGCCAGGCTGGAGTGCAGTGGTGCAATCTTGGCTCACTGCAACCTCCGCCTCCCGGATTCAAAGTGATTCTCCTGCCTCAGCCTCATGTAATTGGGATTACAGGTGTGTGTGCCACCATGTCCAGCTAGTTTTTGTATTATTGATGGGTTTTCACTATGTTGACCAAGCTGGTCTCAAACTCCTGACCTCAAATGACCTACCCGCCTCAGCCTCCCAAAGTGCTGGGATTACAGATGTGAGCCACCATCCTGGCCATTCTGTAGCTCTTTCAAAGCACTGGAGGCCTGTGCTGGCCTTCGGCTCTGAAGCTAGAGACCTTCTAATCCCTCCCCTGCTCTTGTCTCCTCTCTCCCTTCTCCACCCACATCAGAGTCCAGTCTGAAGTCCACAGACACAAATGAGGCAGAGGGCGGAGAAAGAAAACTGCTCGCTGGGCACAAGGGTCAAAGGGCCAACCTGGCACAGCCTGTCCTGCCCCCCACAGGCTGTAGCTCCTTGTCCTCAGCCTCAGGGCTCTAGGGAACAGTGACAAGCCTTCAGTCCGCCAGGTGGCCCCTTCTAGTGTGACAGGAGGACTCCTGTTTCTGACAGCCACCTCATGGCAGCCAATACCTGAAATTTCATATGCTCATCAGATGAGCAAAGGCTGTTATCTCAATCCTAGAGGCACCTGAAGAGCTAATAAAAAGAATACCAAAGCCGGGCGCGGTGGCTCGCACCTGTAATCCCAGCACTGTGGGAGGCCAAGGCGGGCGGATCAGGAGGTCGGGAGTTCAAGACCAGCCTGACCAACATGGAGAAAACCCATCTCTACTAAAAATACAAAATGAGCCGGATGTAGTGTCACACGCCTGTTAAGCCCAGCTACTTGGGAGGCTGAGGCAGGAGAATCGCTTGAACCTGAAGGTAGAGGTTGCAGTGAGCCAAGATCGTGCCACTGCACTCCAGCCTGGGCGACAGAGTGAGACTGAAACAAAAACAAAAACCAAAAACCAAAATACCAGATCCCAGGATTCCAATTCATAGGTGGGTCTGGGCCTCACCATTTTTCAGAAGCTCCTGGGTGAGTCCACTGTGCAGCTGGGGTGGAAAACCACAGGAGCAAGGCTCAGAAAGTCACCATTCAAAAGCAGGCGTGACCCAGTGACACTTGGGTTGAAACCAGTCCCTCAATTTAGCAGATTTGGTGGGAGGGAGAGGATAAGAGCTAGATTAGAACAGTTTTGGGCAGGCTGAAGTGGCTCACGCCTATAACCCTAGCACTTTGGGAGACTGAGGTAAGAGAATCACTTGAGGCCAGGAGTTCAAGACCAGCCTGGCCAACATGGTGAAACTCTGTCTCTATAAAAATATAAAAATTAGCCTGGCACAGTGGTCCATGCCTGTGATTCCAGCTACTTAGGAGGCTGAGGCACAAGAATCTCTAGAATCTGGGGCAGAGGTTGCAGTAAGCCAAGATCATGCCACTGCACTCCAGCCTGGGTGACAGAGTGAGACTCTGTCTCTTAAAAAAAAAAAAAGTTTTGAAGGGAGGAGCCAATGAAGGGATGTGTGAGGAGCAGTGGGACACACAGTGAGGGGCTTGAGCCATCCTGAATTGGGGGTTGGAGAACAGGCATGCAAGGGTCACGTGGGTTGAGCAGCCGAGATACTGAGAAAGAGGATGAAGTCTGGTTCAGAGCTGGGGCTGCTGGAGTCAGTCCCTCTCTTAGCTGAGTGACTTTGAGCAAGATAGTAACTCATCTATATGTCAGTTTCCTCATCTTTTTTTTTTTTTTTTTTTTTGAGATGTAGTCTTACCCTGTCACCCAGGCTGGAGTGCAATGGCTCCATCTTGGCTTACTGCAACCTCCACCTCCTGGGTTCAAAAGGATTCTCCTGCCTCAGACTCCTGAGTAGCTGGGATTATAGGTGCCTGCCACCAAACTAGGCTAATTTTTGTATTTTTTTTGTAGGGATGGGGTTTCATCATGTTGGCCAGGCTGGTCTCGAACTCCTGACCTCATGATCCACCCACCTCAGCCTCCCAAAGTGTTGGGATTACAGATGTGAGCCACCATGCCCAGCTTTCAGTCTCCTCATTTTTAAAATGAGAATAGTACCAATACCTTATTTTATTTTTTTAAGAGACAGTCTCTCTGTCATCTAGGCGGGAGTGCAGTGGCATGATCATAGCTCACTGCAGGCTTGAACTCTCCCCTCAAGCTATCCTCCCACTTCAGCCTCCAGAGTAGCAGGGACTATGGTGCACATCACAACACCCAGCTAATTATTAGTATTATTACAATTTTTTTGGCAGAGACAGAGTCTTGCTACGTTGCTCAGGCTGGTCTCCAGCCCCTGGCCTCCAACTCCTGGCCTCAAGCGATCCTCCAGTCTCAGCCTCCCAAAGTGCTGAGATTACAGGTGTGAGCCTCCATACCTGGTCCCCAATACCGGTTATTTATTTATTTATTTATTTATTTTTCTTGAGACTGAGTCTCACTCTGTCACCCAGGCCGGAGTGCAGTGGCACAATCTCGGCTCACTGCAACCTCCACCTCCCGAGTTCAAGAGATTCTCCTGCCTCAGTCTCCCAAGTAGCTGGGATTACAGGCATCCGCCACCACGCCCGGCTAATTTTTATATTTTTAGTAGAGACAGGGTTTCACCCTGTTGGCCAGGCTGATCTCGAACTCCTGAACTCAAGTGATCCGCCTGCCTCGGCCTCCCAAAGTGCTGGGATTACAGGCATGAGACACTGCCCCAGGCTGCCAATACCCATTTTTTAGTTGTGTGAAAATGAAGTGGAATAATGAGTATGAAATGGGGCCTAGCAAACAGCGACTGCTGTACATATCTTAGCCCTGTTATCACTGCGGTTTGGGGATAGGAACTTCAAAAACTACAGAAATGACAAGCAGACCCTGAAAGCTGAAGAACAAACGGATTCGCAGATCAAAAGCCACCTAAACAAATGACAGAAGCAACCAGAAATCCAGACTAAGGGGGGCATGAATTTTCAGCCTCTGCATCAATCCTCCCTCCAGCACGGCCAGCATGGGAGGCTGGGCGGGAGATCCCAGGGGCACTGTCATTGCTTCTGTCTCTTCCAGATGGAAGCTTCTTTTCCAGCCCTGGGAGAAGGCTCATTTCTGCTCCGCTGAAGGCTAGCCTGGTCTGGGCCCTGAAAGGAAAGGAAATTTCCTCCTGTAACACCACAGAGGGTGGCCCTGGACTGGCCTCTTTAACCCCTAACGGAGCTTTCCGAAAGTTCTGGCTCCTGAAAATCCTGCCCTAAAACTTGGAGCTGTCTGGGCATGATGGCTCATGCTTGCAATCCCAGCACTCTGGGAGGCCGAAACAGGAGGCTTGCTTAAGCCCAGGAGTTTGAGACCAGCTTGGGCAACATAGCAAGACCCTTTTTCTTTTCTTTTCTTTCTTTTTTTCTTTCTTTTTTTTTCTTTTTTTTTTGAGACAGAGTTTTGCTCTTGTTGCCCAGGCTGGAGTGCAGTGGCACAATCTCAGCTCACTGCAACCTCCGCCTCCTGGGTTCAAGCGATTCTCCTACCTCAGCCTCCCGAGTAGCTGGGATTACAAGTGCCTGCCACCACGCCGGCTACTTTTTGTATTTTCAGTAGAGATGGGGTTTCACCATGTTGGCCAGGATGGTCTCGAACCCCTGACCTCGTGATCTGCCCGCCTCAGCCTCCCAAAGTGCTGGGATTACAGGCGTGAGCCACTGCACCCAGCCCCCCAAATTTTTTTTATTATTTTTATTTTTTTTTAATGACGGGGTTTCACCATGTTGGTCAGGCTGGTCTTGAACTCCCGACCTCAGGTGATCCACCCGCCTTGGCCTCCAAAGTGCTCGGATTACAAGCGTGAGCCACCACGCCAGGCCAATTTTTTTAATTAGCTGGGCATGCTGGCACGTGCCTATGGTCCCAGCTACTAGGGAGGCTGAGGTGGGAGGATCACTTGAGCCCGAGAGCTTGAGGCTGTGGTGAGCCGTGATCATACCTCTGAACGGCAACCTGGGTGACAGAGAGAGGTCCTGTCTCAAAACAAAAATGAAAACAAAACAAAACAAAAACCTAGGGCTCTCTTATTTGGTGGCCAGCAACTGACTGGCCATTGAGTGCTATGGCCAGTGTGGCCCCAGCCACAGCTGAACCTCCTTAGCTGGATCGTCCCCCACTTCTTCCTTTGATCCCCCTGACCTTGGCATGGAATCCTGTTCCTCCCCATAGGAGCACATCAGCCTTCAAAGGCCAGAAAACAGTGCAGGGACCAATTTCTTCCAGCTGGTCGAAGGCGGTGCCCCACCCAGCACTCCAGCCCAGTGCTCCAGCATCCATGCCTGGAAGACGCTAGATGCCAGGAGCTTCCCCAGGCCTGGGGTTGTTTACCCCGCTTGGGCCAGGAAGGCCGTGTCCCTTCCCTTGCCCCGTTGGGGATGACTCTATCCCCTATGCATTGTTTCCCTTCCGGTGGAATTTCTGCTCTTGAGGACTTCATGTTCTGCCCCTCACATCCCGGTTTCCTCCTGTCCAGACGGCGCTGGCCATCAGCCAGGACCTTAACCATTCGTGCAGAGGACGGGGGCCGAACACGGCAAAGGGTTGAAGCAGGAAGAGGGAAGCTGGACTTCCTCCTTGGTCATGCCTCGGGGCCCCTTTTGCAGGGACCTGTGGTGCATCCACCATGGATAGGACTTCAGGCCCAGGCCACCATGCCTGAATATATATATATTTTTTGTATTTTTTATAGAGAAAGTCTTTGCTATGTTGCCCATGCCAGTCTAAAACTCCTGAGCTCAAGTGACTCTCCTGCCTTGGCCTCCCAAAGTGCTGGGATTAGAGGCGTGAGCCAATGTGCCTGGTCCCTAATATCCAGTTTTTACTTTAGTTGTATGAAAATGAAATAAAATAATGAGTATGAAACAGGGTCTAGCAAACAGCAAGCGTTCTATAAATACTAGCCCTGTTACTGCTGCAGTTAGAGGAAGGAAACTTCTAAAACTCTAAAGAAGGCCGGGCGCAGGCGCAGTGGCTCATGCCTGGAATCACAGCACTTTGGGAGGCCAAGGTAGGCAGATCAGTTGAGGCCAGCAGTTCGAGACCACCCTGGCCAATATGGCGAAACCCTGTCTCTACTAAAAATACCAAAAAGAGATGGGCATGGTGGCACATGCCTGTGATCCCAGCTACTCAGGAGGCTGAGGCAGGAGGGTAGATTGAACCAGGAGGCAGAGGTTGGTGTGAGCTGAGATTGTACCACTACATCCCAGCCTGGGTGGCAGAGCAAGACTGTCTCAAAAAAAAAGAAAGAAAAGAAAGCTGTAAAGAAAAAGCAAGCCGGCCAGGCGCAGTGACTCATACCTGTAATGCCAGCACTTTGTGAGGCCGAGGAAGGTGGATCACCTGAGGTCAGGAGTTTGAGACCAGCCTGACCAATATGGCAAAACCACGTCTCTACTAAAAATACAAAAAATTAGCTGGACGTGGTGGCACACACCTGTAGTTCCAGCTATTTGGGAAGCTGAGACGGAAGAATTGCTTCAACCTGGGAGGCGGAGGTTGCAGTGGGCCAAGATTGTGCCACTGCACTCCAGCCTAGGTGACAGAGTGAGATTCCGTCTCAATAATAATAATAATAATAATAATAAGCCGGGCGCGGTGGCTCACGCCTGTAATCCCAGCACTTTGGGAGGCCGAGGCGGGTGGATCACGAGGTCAAGAGATCGAGACCATCCTGGTCAACATGGTGAAACCCGGTCTCTACTAAAAATACAAAAATTAGCTGGGCATGGTGGCACGTGCCTGTAGTCCCAGCTACTCGGGAGGCTGAGGCAGGAGAATTGCTTG
>PVKV010028129.1:0-25416 GCA_004027835.1 Alouatta palliata | reverse complement strand
TTCCCAACACCATTTATTAAACAGGGACTCCTTTCCCCATTGCTTGTTTTTGTCAGGTTTGTCAAAGATCAGATGGTTGTAGATGTGTTGTGTTGCCTCTGAGGCCTCTGTTCTGTTCCATTGGTCTATATCTCTGTTTTGGTCCCAGTACCATGCTGTTTTGATTACTGTAGTCTTGTAGTATAGTTTGAAGTCCGCTAGTGTGATGCCTCCCACTTTGTTCTTTTTTGCTTAGAATTGACTTGGCTATGTGGGATCTCTTTTGGTTCCATATGAAGTTTAAGGTGTTTTTTTTTTTTCCAGTTCTGTGAAGAAGGTCATTGGTAGCTTGATGGGGATAGCGTTGAATCTGTAAATTACTTTGGGCAGTATGGCCATTTTCATGATATTGATTCTTCCTAGCCATGAACATGGAATGTTTCTCCATGTGTTTGTGTCCTCTCTTATTTCGTTGAGCAGTGGTTTGTAGTTCTCCTTGAAGAGGTCCTTTATGTTCCTTGTTAGTTGTATTCCTAGGTATTTTATTCTCTTTGTAGCAATTGTGAATGTCAGTTGGTTCTTGATTTGGCTCTGTTTAAGTCTGTTATTGGTGTATAGGAATGCTTGTGATTTTTTCACATTGATTTTGTATCCTGAGACTTTGCTGAAGTTGCTTATCAGTTTCAGGAGATTTTGGGCTGAGACGATGGGGTCGTCTAGATATACAACCATGTCGTCTGCAAATAGAGACAATTTGACATCCTCCTTTCCTGTTTGAATATCCTTTATTTCTTTTTCTTGCCTGATTGCTCTGGCTAGAACTTCCAATACTATACAAAAAATGTTCGTCATCACTGGTCGTTAGAGAAATGCAAATCAAAACTACATTGAGATACCATCTCACACCAGTTAGAATGGCGATCATTAAAAAGTCAGGAGACAACAGATGCTGGAGAGGATGTGGAGAAATAGGAACACTTTTACACTGTTGGTGGGAGTGTAAATTAGTTCAACCATTGTGGAAAACAGTGTGGCGATTCCTCAAGTACCTAGAAATAGAAATTCCATTTGACCTAGCAATCCCATTACTGGGTATATATCCAAAGGATTATAAATCATTCTACTATAAGGACACATGCACACGAATGTTCATTGCAGCACTGTTCACAATAGCAAAGACCTGGAACCAACCCAAATGCCCATCGATGATAGACTGGACAGGGAAAATGTGGCACATATACACCATGGAATATTATGCAGCCATCAAAAACGATGAGTTCGTGTCCTTTGTAGGAACATGGATGAACCTGGAAACCATCATTCTCAGCAAACTGACACAAGAACAGAAAATCAAACACCGCATGTTCTCACTCATAAGCAGGTGTTGAACAATGCGAACACATGGACACAGGGAGGGGAGTATCACACACTGGGGTCTGTTGGGGGGAAGTAGGGGAGGGACAGCAGGGGTTGGGGAGTTGGGGAGAGATAGCATGGGAAGAAATGCCAGATATAGGTAATGGGGAGGAAGGCAGCAAATCACACTGCCATATGTGTACCTATGCAACAGTCTTGCATGTTCTTCACATGTACCCCAAAACCTAAAATGCAATAAAAAAATAAAGAGACCCTGGCTGCTGTCAGTGCCTAAGGGCCTTGGTCCTGGACTAGGCTACACCAACCTTTGGAACTTCATGAACTGAATGACAGTCTCATGGCTGAAGAAGGGGCCTCATTTAGATTCCTGGAGAGAACCCAGTGTTACATCTGAGTCTTATTCTCAAAGTCAGTCTCTCTCACATTGACCGTCATACTGAGTTACCTCAGTTAAATTTGAGGGGGTGACGATTTAGTATCACAGAACTTTCAGGGCAGGTATTTGCTGCTCATTATGAGCAGTGAGTGACAGACCCAGAGGGACTGTTCCTGTTCTTTGGGGACAGAAGAGATGATGTGGTATCAAATGTGCAGAAGTGAGTTCCTAAAGAACCTTTCCTTTCCTCTGCTTAGAACTTTCTTTCAGAACCAAGATCAGTTCAAGTGAGAAAGCAAGAATACCTTGCTCTACCTCAAGTGAGGTTAGAGTAGGAAGCCAGCTCTCTACTGGGAAATTGAAAACCATCCTGCAGTCATGAAAGAATCATGAAGAAGGGGTATAGTGACTGAAAACAGTGAATTTCCGATTTTTCACACCCTTCACTGGCTTTCCCTCTCTGTGTTTCACTCTCCCTGCTTCCTTACTCCAGCATCTTGGTATCATCTCTCAAATTGCTACTTGCATTAAAATTCCCCTTACAGGCTCACCTTTCAATGCCACTCAAACAAGACCATCTTCATTTCTATTTTACAACCTCTCAATGCTGTGAATCTGGGATAAATTAGAGGATGAAGAATTAATAGAATTGAGCCAGGTCTTGCTTACTTTTTACATACTCTGTATAGATCCTTTGTTTTCCTTTTGGACTAATTTTTAGTTCTGGCAGCATGGCTTATGTTTTATAATTTCAAACCAGCATTTAATGCTGGGTCACAGAAAAGATCTTGAACAGAAGTTTGATGAAAAAAAGAAATCAGTTATGGGGTATTTTTTTTTTCCTTGAATTTACCCTCTTATAGCATAGCAGTACTCTACTAAGCCATACCAGAGCTGTACCCCACCCCAATCCTACTCCTCAAACTTTCTCTTAGGAATGAAACTTGCACCAGCTTTGATCTGCCTGGACTTCATGTATAATTCTTTGTCCATAGCTATTTTATCTCCAAATATTATGACTGCTGTAGCCTTTTAATTTTGGTTTCTTAATGAGAAAGAAAAGTAGTGGATTATTTGCCCACTACATATTGGCCTCTACATTCAGTGTAGCTTGACAGCATTGCCAGTGATGAATCTCTATTATAGTTTCAGGAATGTCAGTTCCCAAGGAAGCAAAGCTACTAGACAGGATCTCTTTGTTGGAGGGCTAAAAAATACTCCAGTAAAACTAGACAAAATAAATTTATGGCAACAAAACTGTATGATTTTACTGTAATAATTCTTTGCACTTTGCAAGAAAAACCATCATTTCTGGAATGCAACTTGCATGATGTCCCTTGATTGGGATGGAGAGGTCAGGCCCTAGATTTTACCTTATAACCAGTGCATCAAGCATTTGCTTTGACTAAGGCATTGGTTAATGTTGTAAATCAGCTGACAAGCCCCTAATAATCCTGAGGTGGGTTACAGAAATTTCGAAGTCAGGAGAGACAATGTCCTGACATTGCAAATTTTAAAAATATTTTTCTAATTTCTGTGAAAATTTTCATTAGAATTTTGATAGGGGTTAAATTGAACCTGTAGATTGCTTTGGGTAGTATGACTATTCTAATGATATTAAATCAATATATGAACATGGGGTATCTTTTATCTTTTTGTGTTTTTAGTTTCTTTTATTAATATTTATTGTGTTTAGTATGCAAATCTTTCACCTTGGTTAAATTTACTAAATAATTTTATTTTGGATGTTATTGTAAATAAGGTTGTTTTCTTATTTTTTGAATAGTTCGCTGTTAGCATATAGAAATACTACTGATTTTGCGTGTTCATTTTGTGTCCTGCAACTTAACTGAATTTGTTTGTTTCTTTGAACAGTTTTTGGTGAGGTCTTCAGTGTTTCACTGATTTTTTTTCCTGTTTTCTAGTCTCTTATTTCTGCTCTGATCTTTATAATTTCCTTCCTTCTGCTGACTTTGGTCACAGTTTGGTCTTTTATATAGTTCTTAAGGTATAACTTTAGTTTGCCTATTTGAGATTTTATATAATGCCTATAGGCATTTATATAAACTTCCTTCTGAACTGCTTTTGCTAAATCCCAAAAGTTTTGATACAGTGTTTTCTATTTTATTTGTCTTAATACATTTTCTGTTTCTCTTTTTTTTTTCTTTGACCCATTGATCAGGAGTATATTTTTAATTCCATGTGTTTGTGAATTTCCAATCTTCTTCTGAGTGTTGATTTCTAGTTTCCTGCCATTGTAGTTGGAAAAGATTCTTGATATAATTTCAGTCTTCTCAAATTTGTTAAGACGTTTCTGTGGCCTAACATATTATCTAACCTGGAGAATGTTTCATATGCACTTGAAAAGAATTTTTTCTGTTGCTGTTGTATGGAATGTTCTGTATATATCTGTTAGGGCCATTTGGTCTATGTTATGTCTGCTGTTTCCTTGTTGATTTTCTGTCTGGATGATCTGTCCATTGCTAAAAGTGAGATGTTGAAGTACCCTACTATTATCGTATTGTTGTCTATTTCTCCCCTCAGTTATGTTAGTATTTGCTTTATAGATTAAATGCTTCAGTGCTGGGTGACATATATTGAAATTGTTACATCCTTTTGATAAACTGACACTTTTATTGCTACATAATGCCCTTAATTGTTTTTTGTGACAGTTTTTGACTTCACTTCTGTGTTGTCTGATATTAATACAGCTACTCATGTTCTCTTTTGGTTATGATTTGCATAGAATATCTCCTTTTATCTATTTACTTTCAGCCTATATTTGTTCTTAAACCTAAAAATGACTAACTTATAGGAAGCATATAGCTGGATCTTTTTTTAAATCAAAGATTTGTTTAGCTACTGTATTAATGGGTAATTTTTGATTGGGTAACATGTGTGGCATAAATCACTTTAGTTTGCTCATTGTGTTCTTTAGCTCTGGGATAGTTCTTTGGTTCTTTTGATTGGGTAATTTGTTTAAAATTAGTGTAATTTTTTGATAGGAGATAACTTACAGTCTGATTTTTTTTTTTTTTTTTTTACTGTTTTGTAGTTCTTTTGTTCCATTCATCCTTTCTTGGTGTTTGTGTTAGTCTGTTTTGTGCTGCTGTGCAAGAATAACAGAGGGTAGGTAATTTAGAAAGAAAAGAGGTTTGTTTTGCCCATAGTTCAGAAGACTGTGTAAGATGAATGGTGACAGCATCTGCTCCTAGTAAGGGCTTGAGGGAGCTTCCAGTAATATTGGGAGGTGAAGAGAACCAGTATGTCACATGGAAACAGAGGGAGCAAGAGAGAGGGGGAAGGATGTGCCAAGCTTATTTAAACAACCAGCTCTTCCATGAACTTGTAGAGCGAGAATTCACTCATTATTGCAAGGACAACACTGAACCATTCATGAAGAATATCCCCTTCTGACCCAAACACCTTTCACTAGGCCTTACTTCCAATATTGGGATCAAATTTCAACATGAGATTTGGAGGGTACAAATATCTAAACCGTATCGATGTCTTATTTGTAATTTGTTTATTTCTAGTGGCTTGCTTTGGTCTCTTCATCTTTTGTTATCTACTTTAGTTTTTCTTTGTGTATACCCTAAAGCTCACAAAAATATCTTATAATATTAGGTAACAGTGTATTTTAAGTTGATAAGCAACTTAACTTTGTGTGCAAAAATTTTATACTTCAACTTATCCTCCCCTCACATTTTATGTTTTTATTTCACAATTTACATCTTTTTATCCAGTGTATCTATTACCACAGTTATTGTATGTAGAGTTATTTTTATTTTTGTTTTTTAGCTTTTATACTGCAATAAAAGTGATGTGTGCCACACCTAAGTATTACAGTATCAAAGTAATCTGAATTTGATAATATTCCGACTTTTACATTGAGTTTTATATTTTAATCTCTTTTCATGTTGGTAGCATCCTTTTGTTTAATATGGAAAAACTTCCTTTGGCATTTCTTATAAGGCAGATTGAGTGATGCTGAAATGCCTTAGCTTTTCTTTGTGAAAGTCCTTATTTTGCCTTCATTTTGGAAGGATAGCCTTCTGTGTATAGTATTCTTAGTTGATGATTGTTTTCTTTTACTGTTGGAATATATTTTCCCGCTTCCTCCTAGCCTGGATGGTTTCCACTGAAAATCTGCTGATAGTCTCATGAAAGTTTCTTTGTATGTGATGAGTTACTCTTGTCTTACTGCTTTCAAGATTCTCTCTTTGTCTTTGACAATTTTATTATGTCTCAGGAAAGATGTCTTTATATTTGAGATTCTTTGGGCTTCATGGATCCACTTGTATGTTCATTCTTCTCCCCAGATTTAGAAAGTTTTCTGTCATTATTTCTTTAAGGTTTTTGCCCCTATCTCTTTCTCTGTCCCTTGGGAAATAATGTATTATTGGCTGGTTTGATGGTATCCAATAAGCCCTGTAGGCTTACTTTACTCTTTCATTCTTTCTTCTCTTTGTCTCATTGGGTAATAGATTCTGTCTTCAAGCTAACAGATTCTTTTTTTCTGCTTTATCAAGTCTTCTCTTTAAGCTCTCAATGGAATTTTTTTGCAGTCTGCTAACCATGTTCTTTAGCTCCTGAACTCTTCTGTTTCTATTGCTTTGTTAAATTTCTTATTTTACTTGCAAACTATATATTTTGTTTAGTTTTCTACATGTGCTCCCCTGTATTTCAGTGAGTTTCTTTAAGATAATTATTTTAAATTATTTTTCAGGCAGTTTGTAGATCTCCATTTCTTTAGGGCTAAGTACTGATTCTTTATCTTTTTTTCCTTTGTCAGTATGTTTCCCTGTTTATTCATAATCTGTATACTTTGCATTAGTGTCTGCACATTTGAAATAAGAGGCATCTATTATAGTTTACAGCCTGATCTTGGCAAGGAAAGCCCTTCTCCACTCACTGTCCAGAGATTCTGGGAAGGGCATCTGGCAGAATCTTCAGGTCAGATTGTGGCTGGAGTCCTTCAGCAGGCTGTCCTGGTCACTGGATCAGCAGGTAGCCTGGTCTGGCACCTGGGTCTTTAGAGGCTGGTCTACGACCTGGATCCACCAGAGCAAGACAGGAACTTGGGTCCCCTGTGGCAGGCCTGGTTCCTGGGTCCATGGGTGCTGGCCTGGTAAGCTGCAAATTCTGGCCTGGTTGGCAATGGCATAGATTCTAGGGCTATGTGGGCTGACCTGAAACCTGAGGCTGTAGGAGGCTGCCTAGAGCCTGAAGTGGCAAGGGCTGGCCTGGCAGTGAGGTATGCCTGGAATCTTGATCTCTGGTTCTCGGGCCTGGGGTTATGGGTTTGGCCTGGTTCTGGGTTTCACTGGGACAGGCCTGGTGCTGGGTTCAACAGCAAAGTCTAGGGTTTTCTTCACTCTCATCCCTCTACTCAGTGGGTGTTTCTCTTTGGGCTGTGCTGCCTGGGCTTAGTGGGAGAGGCGACATGGTAATTTAAAACTATGATTCTTACCATCTTTAATGTATCTTCTCTTGTTTCTGTGCAACACTCCAGTGATCTAATCTATCTTGATTCCTCAGCTCTTCTGAAGGTATTTTTGTGCACGGATAGTTGTTGGAATTGATTTTTCTATGAAAGAATTTGTGCTGGAAAGTCCTGTTTTGCTGTCTTGCTGATGGCACTCCTCATGGTTCCCTTTTGGAACTATGTGAAGGCATGCATTTAGATAGGACCAGGACCCTAAATAGTGTTCAATATCCTACAGGAGTGACCAATACCAAGGATAATAGAGGATCCACAGTCTATTTCTAGAGCACTAAAAGTTGGGTAAAGGAATATCAGAGCTCTGTTACTGGAGGTAAACATAATCATTCTGAGATATGAGGTCTGTACTTAGAAATAAGTACTTACTGCTACTGCCAACTTCAAAGTGTGAGAAATTCTGCTGTTAAGTGTTGGCACTTTCCCCCTACCCCAAATTGTGATGAAATGTAATGTAACATCCTTCTGTTCAAAGTTCCCATACAGCTTGGAAAGCTCCTTGTGATATTAGCCAGGGTGCCATCTTCAAGCCTCCACCTCATGTTATAATGCTCAATACACAGTTTGAACTAGGAGTAATTGATGCATCAAGATTGAGGTCCCATCACAACTTTCTAAGACGAGTGAGTTTGTTGTCAGCCAGTAATTCTGCTTGTTTTATGAAAAGGGAGGAAACTCTGCCTGGCTTCTTTTACTTGAGTACCTGCCACTAGAACACTATAACTCTAGTGGGTGTACAACTCTAAAAATCAGGGCCAAGCTTGTGATCATATATTTTCTCTCTTCCTATCTGTTCACATTTCATATAATCTCTGTGCAGGGAGTCTATATCCAGAGGCTCATCTTCCGTCACCTACCACCATACTTAAGAAGTTTCTGTGGAGAATTGCTCTTTTGTGTCTACTGGGCCAACCATTTTGGGAAGCAAGTACTAAATTCTCCTCTGCCATTACGTTCAAATATATACTTAGCAGCCAGCATTGATTGTATCACACATGTCCACACATAGGCAGAGTTTATGATTTGTGAGAACATTCTATCAGCAAGATGTTTTCATCCTTGCCTACCATCTTCCCATTTCACCTCACTCACTGGTAGGCCTATGAATGCATTTCATCATACTTAATCAAGGACTGGGCCAGAAGTCTCCTGAGCAGGAGACATAGACTTGCTGGAGTTCAGATTCTAAGTTTTAGGCACCTTCTTCATAAATACACAGAAAAAAAATTCCTGTGTTACTTAGTAGGGAAGCAAGCTATAGTCCCCTGGAAATTTGTTGTACAAACTTTAAAATAGCCTGAAATCTATTTTGCTGTGTGTAGCTTTTCTTAAAAAACAAAGTCCTTTGATTTATTTAGGTTTAACTATTATAATTAAAGCAAAATTATGTTGAAGACTACATAATAATTGCTTATTAAGACATTGGATTCTTAGAGTCTGTGAAACAAGGATGGCTTTATAACTTAAAACTGCGAAAAGCATGATAATCTGTGTCACACAGGATAAATCACCTGATGACACAGCTTCAACTTCTTTTTCTATAAAATTTAGCTAGCATCTACTTTTGAAATAATCTAGCCTTTATGTATTCATATACAACTTAATATGGGCCTGACATGTAGCAGATGTTCAGTAACTATTGTTGAATTTAAATATAGAAAAGAAACTCAGTTTAAGTAGACAACTTTATTAATAACCTGCAGAGGAATGTCTCTGGTCATTACCTGCTCAACAAATAGATCCATACCATGAGTGCTTTGACACCGTCTCCTCTTAAAAGCCTAATCCTGCTTGGGCTAGTTGTAAAGCATGGTGACTGCGTCATAGAGGAGAAAAGGCAGTGAGCCAGAGCTCCATTTGCCTAGATGACATCAGAGAGTTTTCCTGCATTTCTAATAATTACTGGCAGCCCCCAAGAGCCTAGATATTCCCAGCTACCAAACATATGTTAAAGCCAGATTCCCTCCTTCACATTCGTTCTGCAGGTTCATAGCAGAATATCGTGGTGAATGAATCCCTGCTCCCTCAATCCCCTTATTTAAGTATAGCTTTGGGGCAAACTTTTATGCTTATTGAACTTGTTGCAAATGCTTATTAGTTGCACTCTGCTTTCTTGCATTAGGGCTTTCTCTGAAGCCAAGGAAGTCTTCTCAGTCTACTTATAGGTACAGTCTGAAAGTTCAAGAGCATCAGCCACGGAGTTACAGGAATAGGTTCATAAATGTTTTAACATCCTTGTCCTTCAGTGGGAAGGATCTGAGGTGTGTTCCACATGGTTCCTCTAAGGCCACCAGAGGAATGGAACTCTGGATATTTACAGTATGCTGAAGGGTATTCCTTTCCTTTCGTTAAATCTCTGCCTCCTGATCAATGTCTATGGTAGCACCAAAGGCAGTATAGAATCAAGCAGGCTGTCAGTTCATTGGAAAAGGGAGTGTTCCAGATGACAGTGAAGACAAATAAGGCCAAGGCATTGGGCCCTTCTTAGATTCTCTTCCTCTCCTGCCTCACTGGCCTACCTCCCTCACCCGTTTCCTTGGGAAAGCCCTCCCAGAAAACAATACACAATCAAGACCTGTCTTGGGCTTTGTTCCTGGGGTACGTAAACTAAGGTAGAGGCTGTGATACCCTGCAAGCACTGGTTCTTTCGACCTCACATCAAGGAAGAACTTCAGATAGAGATTTTATGCCGGCATAGACAGTGGCAATAAATTGGCAAGTCAGAAAAATATCTACAGACGGAAATTAAAAGTCACTAACCCACTTTAAACTTAGTACTCATTATGGACCCTGCACTGCCTTTAGTAGCAGTATTTCCTTTGCAAATCCTGCAAATCTTATATAAACTATGCAGTTTTATACAAATATAATGCAATTTAATGTTTATATTTAAGACACTAGCCTTTAAAATCAGTCCGAGGCTTTGAAATACTTTGAATTTTTTTAAAAATTTTTGTGGTGCCATGAGCTTTTAAATACTTGGTGTCTGTCAGTATCTGAGTCCTTGGCCCTGGCTGATTCTCTGCGTATGGATTTGTTTTTATTAACTTCCAAGTTACAAGGGATTTCCATCATTAGAATTACTTTTTTTCTCTTAGAAACAAAGCACAGTTTATTCTTAAGAACTCACTTGGGATTTGCTCAAAGGATTGTACCAAGATACTCGTTCAGACTTGGTGACTTCCTTCAAGGCCAGTTTTGCACTCACTTTGATCCCCTTGCCAAGTTGTTTACCTCAATGAAATGTCAAGGACATGTCATTTTGACACAGCATCACAATCTGAATGGGCACCTCTGCCTCTTGCCTCCCTAAAGACTTGAACAATTAGAGTGATGTAGTGATGTCATTCTTCTTGTGAGGTGACGGACCCTATGCCACAACTCATTGTCTAAATTCTCAAGGCCAATGCTAAATGGTAGAGCAGGGGAACTTGTATCTTCTGAACTCTAAATTTCCTGAAATAAATGACAGATTCTGGCCCAGAGGCACACAGGTAGGGAAGTTAAAGGGTGGAGTAATTTTGGGCAGATCACTTAGTTATAGAACTTTAGTGTCCTTCTTAATAAGATTAAGGTATCATCTACCAGTGAGGTTTATTGTAAGGATTTTTAAAAGAATGCCTAGCATGGAACGAGAAAAACAGATTATTCTTGACAACTGCTGAACTTTAAAACACTACAGTGAATTCTTAAACTGAACTATCATAACAAAGATTTCGATGGGTTTGGTATATGGATGGTAGAAGTAAATCTCCAGAAGTAAGTCCAAGTAAAAAATTCTCAGGTACAAAAAAGGGAGATTATTTTATCAGAGAACTGAAGGTATTGATTGGGGTGGAAGGCTTTTTTTGCATATTACTATGTTAGACAGGTATAAAATCATATAGATTATAGGGTCTTGAGTACAGCTGACTGCGCCTGTCTTCCAGTTGCCCACATGGAAGGTTGAATTTATGAGGATATTCGTTTCCCTACATGCTATAAATTAGCTTAATTACATGTCAGATTTAAAGGGATAACATTTGAAAATTCATGTTTTTCCTCCTGTTCCAGTTATGTAAGACGTGCCTTCTTCCCCTTCACCTTCTATTATTAAAAGTTTCCTAAGGTCTCCCCAGAAGCCAAGCAGATGCAGCATTATACTTCCTGTGCAGCCTGTGAAACCATGAGCCAATCAAACCTCTTTTCTTTATAAATTACCCAGTTTTGGGTATTTATTTATAGTAATGTGAGAATGAACTAATACATCCACCTAATTTAGTAAACTTGTATCCCATATAGTAAGGAACCCATGAGACAGGAGTACATGTTAAGATCACTTCAAACCTCTGAATGTGTCAAAACAAGAGAGCAGTATAGGATTGGGTTTATATCCTTCCAAAAATGAGCTCCAAATAGCCAACAGGTTAAGTAAGCTTCCTATCTCAAAGTGAGAACTATGAGAAAATGTCACTGGCTCCATAGGTGTGAATGTGTCTGTGTGTAGACATCAGGTTAAATGAGAACTTTGTCATGATCTGTTTTTTCTCTAGGACTAAATGTAGAGATTACTTTCTCACAGTCTTTGTAGGAACAGGAAGTTTGACTAGAGAACACACTAAGTGTTTAATAAAAAACCTAAGGGATATTATACAGTAGTAAAAATAATTGAAGTAAAGCTACATATAACTTGGAAGTTAATAAAAACAAATCCATAGCAATTGTGTAGCATATTATTTATTGATAACTTTAAAACTATAGCAAAACTAGATATTGCTTAGGCGTATGTTGTGAAACTAAAAGAAAGGGCACAATGAAGATCATGGGAGTGATCATGGTAAGAAAAGACAGAAAAAATGCTTATATGTAATTAATTAGAAATGCTTTCATTTTAGGACTAGATGGTGAGTTATTTATGTATGAGAGTACATCAGTATTACACAGATAAAGATACCTAAACTTGTTCACTACCCTCCAAACAGGTCACCTGTCTCTTCTGTCTCTGATGTCAGCCACTTTGCCTTGTCAGTGATGACCACCTTTAACTGATCCTTCTTTTGGTATAATAACGATATTTTAATTCTTCCTTTACCAGCATTTGTAGGAAACCTTTCTCTGTTTTTTTTTTTTTTTTTTTTTTTTTTGAGACAGAGTCTCACTCCGTCACCAGGCACCAGGCTGGAGTGCAGTGGCGCGACCTCGGCTCACTGTAACCTCCGCCGCCCGGGTTCAAGCAATTCTCCTGCCTCAGCCTCCCGAGTAGCTGGGACTACAGGCGCACGCCACCACGCCCAGCTAATTTTTTTGTATTTTTAGTAGAGACGGGGTTTCGCCATGTTGACCAGGATGTTCTCGATCTCTTGACCTCGTGATCCACCCGCCTCGGCTTCCCAAAGTGTCTCTGTTTTTTAATTGTTTCCATTGCACACTTTGCAGATGAGCATTTGATAATTTGGCCACCAGTCAAGCTGTTTGACCTCCAATGTTGACACAATGTCTCAAATCTACTGAAAAACCTTCAGTGGCATGAACAGAAAGCTGACTGGATACTTTAACATAATAACGGTATAATTGAAAACATTTGCATTTAATCTTAGCATTACCACTTAATGACTGCTGGTAAATCACTTACTGACACAGTTTTAGCTTTATCCGAAATAGGCATGTATCCTTTCAGGTATATAATGAGGTTTAGTGGAAAAATTTAGCCATCTGGCACCTTAATTTATTCAGTAGATGGGGCAACGTTTATTCCTTTTTTGGCATAAATTTGGGGAGTGCAAGTACAGTTTTGTAATTAAGCTAGAGATCCCAGGCTCTGTTCTCTACCACACACAAATTCAGGGCTACAAATGCTTTGACTAAACAAATGTATTTCAAAAGAGCTATTTTCACAAATCTGAGATTAAACTGGATGGTCCCAAATTATACTACCACATTTTGAATCAAAATCCTCAAATCAGATCTTTCAAAGGTAAAATGTAAGGTGTTCTTGGTATTAGTCCCTCTTTATAAATTATTTCTTTTTTTTTTATATATACTTTTTATTGCATTTTAGATTTGGGGGTACATGTGAAGAACATGCAAGATTGTTACATAGGTACACACATATAAATTATTTCATCTTAAGATATTTGGTCACCTCTGTATTAGAATATCTCAGATCTTTTTTCAGATACTTTTAGGTAGGCTTTCACCTTTTGTCCTATACAGTTATCTACGTTAAAGATTCTCTATGAATCTTTAGAGTTCTCAGTACTGCCGTCAAAGATTTTACCTTCTTGATGGTCTCTCTCCTAGGTTCATCATGGCTGGTAATCATGAGATAGAAGTATGATGTGAGGAATACACCATGATTATTCCTAGCAGGACAAAGAACTTAAAAATGTACACATATACCATTAAGGGAAAATCAATGATGGGATTACACTTGGCTGTTACAAACTGACTCAGCTTGGAGTCAGAAGAGATATTCTGGGTCTTACGTAAACAAGATGCTTCCCTATAGCTTCACTTCATGCTTCTTCCACTGTTTTACTAGAATCTACTGCCTTTTGTTATTTCAGTTTTTCACTCCATACCACACCCACCAAGGGAGCAAGCACATGGTATCGTCCATCTAATAATACCTGATCTTACCAAGGACAAAGGGCCCTGCTGAATGGGAAGTGGTACACCTCAAGAATGCCCTCCTCAAAACCCATAAGGTGCTAAGACAAGTGCTAATTTTATACTGGGTAGAGAAGAAGGTCCAGAATGGGTAGGGTAAGAAAATACTTTATACACCTTACCTTAAAATGTAGAATGCATTGTTAAAGTTATGAAAAGTAACTGACATGAGATGTAACAATATCTCTATGAAGAAATTCCTGTGCTTATCCCTGCCCACTAAGTAGGTTGGAAGGGCCCAGGATTTATTCTGTCTCATGAATGACTCTTAAATTATGGGTCCTTCTTCTGGAAATCCTAGATTTTAATATGCGGGTTATTAAAAGAAAAAAATATAAAATCTGGCAAGGAATGCCATAGCCTTCCATATTCAATTCCATGATAGCTTATTCCCTAGAGAGGATGCCTTAGACTTGGCTGAGCCAAAGGGTTTTATAACCCCCAAAAGAGCTACAGCAAGGAGTGATCAATGTAGCAGGCCAAGTTCTCATGATTATTAAAACTCATATGGTCTAAAACAGAGAACTGATATCCTAACTATGGTGGATTTGTTTTTCTGTGTTTACCTATTTGGTGGCATGTATTAGCACCTTGTTCTCTTTTATGGCTGAACAACATTCTGTTATATGGATATACACCAAGTTGTTTATCCATTTACCACTGATCAATTTACAAAATACGTGAGTTGTTCCTGCCTGTTATCTTTTGTGAATAGTGCTGCTATAAATATTTATGTATAGCGGCTGGGCACGGTGGATCACGCCTGTAATCCCAGCACTTTGGGAGGCTGAGGTGGGTGGATGACGAGATCAAGAGATCGAGACCATCCTGGCCAACACGGCGAAACCCTGTCTCTACTAAAAATACAAAAAAATAAGCCAGGTGTCATGTCATGCACCTGTGGTTCTAGCTACTTAGGAGGCTGAGGCAGAAGAATCACTTGAACCCAGGAGGCGGAGGTTGCAGTGAGCCGAGATTACGCCACTGCACACCAGCCTGGTGACAGAGCAAGACTCCACCTCAAAAAAAAAAAAATTTATGTATAGTTACTTGTTAGAATATTTGTTTTCAGTTCTTTGTGGGTACATACCTACAGAATTGCTGGGTCACATGGTAATTCTATGTTTAACTTTGAGGAAGTGCTAAACTGTTTTCCAGTGGCTTCAATATTTTCCATTTCCACTAGTCATTTATGAGTTTTCAATTCTTTACATACCAACACTTGTTTTCCTCTTTAAAAAACAGCAGTCCTCATGGGTGTTAAGAAAAGAAAGAAATGTTTATCTGAAGAATGCAAATCCTTTTAAGTATCAGGTGCACACATACATTAAAATGAGGTTACAATTGAGCTCTGTTTCTTGCTTTGAGCTATGTATTTATCTTTTGAAACTGCCAGTTACTGCCACAAGTAGCTATAAATTAACCCAATAATGCCACATTGGACACTATAATCTACATCGTATAGCTTAACTTAACATATACCTGATCACTAATCAGTGTTATTTCTGTAAACCAATGAGAATTCCCAGTGAATAACTTTGTGCCAGTCCACTCCTTGTCTCTGTTTATTTTTTAACCTTTAAAAATTCACTTGTAACTACTGCTAATTGGAGTGTATATTCAGGGCAGCTTGAATCATCGCTCACAGGTTGCAATGCTCACGCTTTCCCCAGTAAACCCTCTACTTACATTAATTTTGCCTCAGTTTCTTTCTCTTAGGTTGACAGTGTGAACTGGTATCTCATTATGGTTTTGATTTATATTTCTCTTAAGACAACAAGAGTTCAGCATCTTTTCATGTGCTAGTTGACAAGTTATATACAGGCATACCTTGGACTAAATGTCTAAAAAACCAATGTCCACTAATTAAAATTCTTCATTGCTAAAAAAAAAAAATGCTAACCATCATCTGAGACTTGAGCAATTCATAGCATCTTTTGCTGGGGAAGGGTCTCACCTCAATGTTGAGGGTCACTAACTAATCAGAGTGGTGACTGCTCAAGACTGTGGTGTGTGTGACAATTTCCAAAAATGGGACAACAATGAAGTTTGCCACATGGATTAACTCTTCCATTTATAAAAGATTTCTTTGTAGGATGCAATGCTATTTGATAACATTTTACTCATGGTAAAACTTCTTTCAAAATTATAAATAGAAAAAATAGAGTCAGTTCTCTCAAACTCAGTTGCTGCTTAATTAACTACATTTATGTAATGTTATACATTGTTATTTATTTATTTATTTTATGTTTTTTAGAGATGAGGTTTTGCATATTGCCCAGGCTGACCATGAATTCCTGGTGTCAAGCGATCATCTCGCCTCACCCTTCCAAATAGCTGGGATTACAGGTATAAGCCACCACGTCTGTCAATGTAATATTCTGAATTTTTGGTGTCATTTCAAGAGTGTTCATAGAATCTTCATCAGAATTAGATTCCATCCAAAAATCCTTTCTTTGGTTATTGATAAGAAGCAACTCCTCATCTGTTTCAGTTTTATCACGAGATTGCAACAATTCACCCCTATTCAGGTTCCACTTCTGATTATAGGTCTCTTGCTATTTCCACCACATCTGTAGTCACTTCCTCCACTGAAGTCTTCAACCCCTTGAAGTTATCCATGAGAGTTGGAATCACCTTCTTTCAAACTCCTGTTTATGCTGATATTTTGACTTCCTCCCATGAGTCACCAATGTTCTTAATGGCATCTGAAACGATGAGCTAAAGTTTTTAATTTACTTTTCCAAGATCTTCCAGATCCTGTCTATGGGAGGAATCACTATCTATGGCAGCTATAGCCTTAAGAAATGTATTTCCTAAACAATGAGACTTGAAAGTCAAAATCACTCCTTGATCCATGGGCTGCAGGATGGATGTTGTGTTAGCAGGAAGGAAAACAGCGTTAATTTCCTGAAAATCTCCATCAGACCTCTTGGGTGAGCTAGATGCATTGTCATTGAGCAGTCGTATTTTGAAAGGAATCTTTTTCCTTCAGCATCAAGACTGAGCTTACAATAGTCAGTAAACCATGCTGCAAATAGATGTGCTGTCATCTAGGTTTTGTTGTTCATTTATAGAGCTCAAATAGAGTAGATTTAGTATACTTCCTAAGCACCCTAGGATTTTTGGAAAGGTAAATAAACATTGGTTTCAACTTAAAGTCACCAGCTACATTAGCCCCTAACAAGAGAGTCAGCCTGTCTTTGAAGCTTAGAAGCCAGGCATTGACTTCTTCTCTTTTACTATGAATGTCTTAGATGGCACCTTCTTCCAACAGAGGCTATTTTGTCTGTGTTGAAAATACGTTGTTTGGTGCAGCCACCTTCACCGATGATCTTAGCTGGATCCTCTGGATAACTTGCTGCAGCTTCTGTATCAGCACTTGCTGCTTCGCCTGCACTTTTATGTTATGGAAATGACTTGTGTATAAGGCCATTGTTGCATTGCTATAAGAAATACCTGAGACTGGGTAATTTATAAGAAAAAAGTCTTCATTGGCTCATGGTTCTGCAGGCAGGCACTTCATATGGTGAAAACAGGAGCGAGGTGGTGAGGGGAGAGAGAGGGAGAGAGAGTGTGTGTATGTGTGTGGTAGGGGGTGCTGCGACTTTTAAATGACGAGGTCTCATGAGAACTCACTATCACGAAGATAGCACCAAGCCATGAAGGATCCACACCCATGATCCAAACACCTTCCAGTAGGCCGCACTTTCCAGTGCTGGGAATTGCAGTTCTGCATGAGATTTGGGTGGAGACAAGTATTCAGATTATATCAATTTCTTTCTCTAAACATCATGAACAAATCTCTCTTGGCTTTGTAATTTCCTTTGACGGTTTCTTCACCTCTTTTAGCCTTCACAGAATTGAAGAGAGTTAGAGACTCTGTCTCTAGCAAAGGGTTAGACTTTGGCTTGAGGAAATGTTGTGACTGGTTCACTCAAACACTTACAGGCCATTGTAGGATAGTAATTGGCTTTATTTCAATGTTGTTATGTCTCAAAGAATGGGGAGGCCTGAGGAGAAAGAGAGAGAGAGAATGGCTGGTTGGTGGAGCAATCAGAACATAAATATTTATTAATTAAATCTGCTGCTTTTTTTGTGGGTACAGTTTGTGACACCCCTAAATAATTACAATCATAACATCAAAGGTTATTGACGACAGATCTGTCATAGATATAATCATAATGAAAAAGTTTGAAGTATTGTGAGATTACCAAAATGTGACAGAGAGACGCAAAGTCAGTACTTGCTGTAGGAAAAATGACACCGATAGACGTGCTTGGTGCAAGGTTGCTACAACTTGCAGTTAAAGAAATGCTATATCTGCAAAGTACAATAAAGTGAAGCACAGTAAAACATAAAACAGGCTATGTCTTTATCTTCCTTTTTTTTAATTTTTAATTTTATTTTAAGTGCCAGGGTACATATGTAGAATGTGCAGGTTTGTTACACAGGTAAACATATGCCATGGTGGTTTACTGGACCTATTAACTCATCACCTAGGTATTAAGCCCAGCATTCATTAGCTATTATTTCCAATGCTCTCCCTCCCATCCACCTCATCCCTCCACAGGTTTCTGTGTCTGTTGTTCCTCTCCCTGTGTCCATGTGTTCTCATTGTTCAGGCCCCCCAATAAATGAGAACATGCATGTTTGATTTTCTTTTCTTGCATTAGTTTGCTGATGATAATGGCTTCTAGCGTCATCCATGTCCCTGCAAAAAACATGATCTCATTCCTTTTTATGGCTGCATAGTATTCCAAGGTATATATGTACCACATTTTCTTTATCCAGGCTATCACTGATGTGCATTTCAGTTGATTCCTTGTCTTTGCTGTTGTGAATAATGCTGCAGTGAACATACACGTGCATGTATATTTGTAATAGAATGATTTGTATTTCTTTGGGTATATACCCAGTAATGGGATTACTGGGTCAAATGGTATTTCTGGTTCTAGATCTTTGAGGAATCATGACATCATCTTCCACAATGGTTGACCTAATTCACATTCCCACCAACAGTGTAAAAGCGTTCATTCTCCTTTATCTTGCCTGCATCTGATGTGTCTTGACTTTTTAATGATTACCATTCTGACTGGCATGACTTTGTATTTCACTGTGGTTTTGATTTGTATTTCTCTAATGATCAGGGATATTGAGCTTTATTTCATATAATTGCTGGCCATGTGAATGTGTTCTTTTGAGAAGTGTCTGTTTGTGTCCTTTGCTTACTTTTTTTTTTTAATTTAAAAATACCTTATTTGCTAATCCGTGAGGATAAACAGAGGATTAGGATAAAGCCTTTGTGAGTGTTTTTGGGGGAGTACAAAGTTTACCAGAATAGTTACATGTTTCCAATTAAGTTTTGGAACTTTTTTGTCTTCAAAGACATAAAACATCTCAATTCTCCTTAGTGTGCTCCAGGTTGAGTGATGTAACAACTAAAGGATAAATATTATCTTGAATCTAATATGCAAAATACATTACTCTGAACTTCTCTTAAAGTGCAGTAAGTAACTGATAGCATGGTCTTCTGCATCTGGGAGGAAGATAAACTGTTGTACACCCAGCCATCCAATTCCATCCCAACATTCTTTTCTCCAGTCACAACAGTGTTTGGCCAGAGACAGAAATATGAGAACAAATTCACACCTCTTATTTTTTTTTACATGTAGAGACAAGAACCTCATGATCACTAACTCATTACATTTTAATCTCTACTGCTCATATTATATATAGTTTTCCCTATGTTATCTTTAAGTAATACATTTAGCAGCATTTCTGAAAGTGTGCTCCACAGAGGTCCAGCTCCACAAGATGTTAATAAGATAATGATATGAAAGAGTTTCATATCACTGCTGAGTTAAACATATTTACTGCAGTTCTCAACAAAACTTCTTACAAGCTGGGCTCAGTGGTTCACACCTATAATTCCAGCACTTTGGGAGGCCAAGGTGGGTGGATCACCAGAGGTCAGGAGTTAGAGACCAACGTGTCCAACATGGTGAAACCGCGTCTCTACTAAAAATAAAATAAAATAAATTACCTAGGTATAGTGGCAGGCACCTGTAATCCCAGCTACACAGGAGGCTGAGGCAGGAGAATCACTTGAACCTGGGAGATATAGGTTGCAGTGAGCCGAGATGGTACCACTGCACTCCATCCTGGGTGACAGAGCAAGACTCTGTCTCAAAAAAGAAACACTTTTTACATGTAAGTATACATTATAAATCTTCTAGAGTGTATATAGTATATGTCATTTCCAAAAATTACTTCAATCATGGAAAACATTTTTCAAAAATATCTCAACACACTACAACATATATTGAAACTCCAATTTAAGGCATTTCTGATAATATTCTCTTGATATCAATGTAAATTACATTCATTTTTTAATGATTTATTTATTTTATTTTAGGTGCATACTATATCTGGCATTTCTCCCCATGTTATCCCTCCCCACCCTCCCCATTGTCTCTCCCCTACCCCCACCAACTGTCCCCTGTGTGTGATGCTCCTCTCCCTGAGTCCACGTGTTCTCGTTGTTCGACACCCACCTATGAGTGAGAACATACGGTGCTTGGCTTTCTGTTCTTGGGTCAGTTTGCTGAGAATGATGGTTTCCAGATTCATCCAAGTCCCTACAAAGGACACAAACTCATCCTTTTTTATGGCTGTGTAGTACCATGGCATATATGTACCACATTTTCTTTGTCCAGTCTATTGTTTATGGGCATTTGGGTTGGTTCCAGGTCTTTGCTATTGTACACAGGGCTGCAATGAACATACGTGTGCATGTGTCTTTATAGTAGAACGATTTACAGTTCTTTGGGAAAATACCCAATAGTGGGATTGCTGGGTCAAATGAAATTTCTGTTTCTAGATCTTTGAGAAATCGCCACACTGTCTTCCAGAATGGTTGAACTAATTTATACTCCCACCAACTGTGTAAGAGTGTTCCTATTTCTCCACATCCTCTCCAGCATCTGTTGTCTACTGATTTTTTAATGATCGCCATTCTAACTGGCGTGAGATGATATCTCAGTGTGGTTTTGATTTGCATTTCTCTAGTGACCAGTGATGATGAGCATTTTTTCATATGTTTGTTGGTCTCATATATGTCCTCTTTTGAAAAGTGTCTGTTTGCCTACTTTTTAACAAAGTTGTTTGTTTGCTTATTGTAAATTTGTTTAAGTTTCTTGTAGATTCTGGCTCAGACCTTTGTCAGATGGATAGATGGCAAAATTTTTTCTTTCACTCTGTAGGTTCCTTGTTCACGCTGTTGATAGTTTCTTTTGCTGTGCAGAAGCTCTTTAGTTAGATTCCATTTGTCAGTATTTGCTTTTGTTGCAATTGCTTTTGGCAATTTCATCATAAAATCTTTGCCTATGCCCATGTCTGCCCCTGACTCTCCAGAGCCAGCAGGCAGAAAAGACTAAGATCACTGATCCATAGTAACACAGCCACCTTTCCTCCTAGGAACTCCTCTCAGGGATATCAGAGTTCTATCCATAAACCCCTGGCTGGGGATGCCGAAATTCTCAGAGAGGCTCCACTCAGTGAGGATTAAGTGGGCTGGGGTCCAGCCTAAAAGGCATTGTGGCTATGAACTGATCCAGCCACTGTACTATGCTGCTCCTGGTCCAGACTGTCCAGTCTCACTGGCACCAGCAGCAGGGAAAAATGGCCAACTGGAGCCACAGTGATAGTGGCCACCCCTCCCCACCAGGAGCTCAGTCTTCTCAGGCAGTCTCCAGCCTACTGCACTGGCTGGCAGGAATTCTAAACCAGTGGGTTTTAGCTTATGGGGTTTCATGGGAGTCAGGCTGCTTGGCTTCCTGGCTTCAGCCCCCTTCCCATGGGACTTGAGTGGATTTCCTACCTCTCAAGGAGTTCCAAGATCTGGAGTATGCAAATACTCCTGTGTTTTAGTGCCTGCTCAAACAGCCACCCACCTGTGCAGCCGCTGTGATTCTTCACAGCTGTGAGCTTGAAACCCAAAGCCCTAGTGGTATGAGCTAATGAGGGAACCTTCTGATCCATGTGTTGCAAGGATCAGTGGGAAAAGCATGGTTTTCAGGTAGGGAAAGTAAAATTCCTCACCACCTCCCTTGATTGGGGGAGGGAGCTCCCTTTGCCCTGTGCAGCTCCTGGGTGGGCCCTCACACCACCCTGGTTTTTCTTGATCTCTTTGTGTCATGCCAACCACCTAGTCAGTCCCAATGAGAGAACTTTTGTACCTCAATTGAAGATGCAGAGTTCACTTGCCATTTTTGTCCTCCTTTGTGGGAGCTTCAGAGTGGAGTTGTTTCTATTTGGCTATCTTGTTGCCTTCCCCTGTATCTTCTTTAGAAAAGTGTCTATTCAAGTCCTATGTCTATTTTTCATTTGGTTGTTTGTATTTTGTTGATGAGTTATAAGAGTTCTTTATATATTCGGTATACTAGGCTCATCAAATATATGATTTGCAGATATTTTCTTCCAACCATAGGTTGTATTTTTACTTTCTAGAAAATGTATTTTTATGAACAAATGTTTTTAATTTGGTGAAGCCTGCTGTGTGTATTTTTTCTTCTGTCACTTTTGCTTTTGGTATTACATGTAAGTATCTGTTGTCAAGTCCAAGGGCGTGGAGATTTACCCCTAAGTTTTCTTTTTTGAGCTTTATAGTTTTATAAGCTAAATTTAGATCTTTGATTCATTTTGAATTTTTATATCTGTATATTATGTATTTGTTTATGTATATTATATATATTACTTTTTACATAAGAATATAACTTCATTCTTTTGCATGGATATCAATTTGTCCCTGCACTATTTGTTGAGGAAACAATTATTTCCACATTAAATGATCTTAGCATCCTTGTCAAAAATAGATTAACTTTAAGTGTATAGATTTATTTCTTTATTATATGTTTTACACCATTCATCTATAGGCCTGTCTTTATGCTGGTACCATACTGATTTGATTACTATAGCTTTGTAGAAAGGTTTTTTTAAAATTATTTTTTAATTGACAAGTAAACGTTGTATATATTTATGATGTGCACCATGATGGTATCTTTATTGAGGTAAAATATAAATGTATAATTTAGCACCTTTACCGTTAAACTTTATACACAGTCATGGTAAAGGCACTAGATTATACATTTATTAATTTATGTTTTTTCCCTTTATCCCACTCTCTCTTTCCTGGCCCCTAGTAGCCACGAATCTACTCTAACTTCTTGAGGTCCATTTTTTAGGTCCCACATATGAGTGAGAACATGCAATATTTCTCTTTCTGTGCTTGGTTCATTTCATTTAATATATTGGCCTCCAGTTCCATTCATTTTACTTAAAATGACAAGATTCCATTCTTTTTATGACTGAATAATATTCCATAGTACATATATCCCATATTTTGTTTATTCATTCATCTGTTGATGGGTACTTAGGTTGACCCCATGTTTTGGCTGTTGTGAAGAGTACTGCTGTAAACATGGGAATGCAGAAATAACTTTAGTGTATTGATTTCCTCTCTTTTAGGTGTACACTTAGCAGTGGAATTACTGGATGATGTGGTGTTTCTATTTTTAGAGTTTCTTTTTTGGGAGAGCTTCATATTATTCTCCATAGTGGCTGTACTAATTTATGTTTCCACCAATAGTGTCCACGTGTTCCCCTCTCTCCACATGCTTGCCAGCATCTGTTTTTGCCTGTCTTTTGGATATAAGCCATTATGACTGGGATCAAATGATATCTTATTGTGGTTTTAATTTTCATTTATCTAATAATTGGTAATGCTGAACTTTTTTGTATAGCTGCTGGTCACTTGTATGTCTTCTTTTGAGAAATGTCTGTTCAGATCTTTAGCCCATTTTTAAATCAGAGGAAGATGATGATGATGATGATTTTGCTATTGAATTGAGATCCCTATATATTTTGGTTATGAATCTCTTGTCATATACATAGTTTGCACCTATTTTTTCCCATTCTGTGTATTGTCTCTTTACTACGTTCATTGTCTTTTTTGCTGTGCAAAAATTTACCACAAAACTGTAGTAACCAAAATTACACTACTGGCATAAAAACAGAGTAATAGATTAGTGGAAGATAATAGAGAACCCTGATGTAAATCGATGCACTTTAACTAACTCATCTTTGGCAAAGCTGTCAAGTGCATACAATGGGGCAAAAGGACAGTCTTTTCAACAAATGGTGCTGGGGAAACTGGCTAACTACATGCAGAAGTGTAAAAGTATACCCATATCTCTAATCTACACAAAAATATAATCAAAATAGATTAAAAACTTAAATCTAAGACCTAAAACTATGAAACTACTGAAGGAAACATTGGGAAAATGTTCTAGGACATTGGTCTGGTCAAATTTTGTGTGTGTGTGTGTGTGTGTGTGTGTGTGTGTTTGTGTGTGTAAAACCTCAAAAACAGGCAATCAAAGCAAAAATAGACAATTGAGATTACATTATCATTTGGTATATGCATGCATTTTGGAATGGCTAAACCAAACTATTTAACACATGTATTACATCACATGCCAATTTTTTTTTAATAGTGAGAAAACTTAAAATCTACCCTCTTAGCAATTTTCAAGCATATGATAGATTAACTTTATCCAAACTTATTTCTCCTGTTCAATTGAAATTTTGCAGCGTTTGACTAATACTTTCCCAATACCCCTTCCTCAGGCCTCTAGTGATCACCATTTTGATCTCTGTTCCTGTGTATTTGACTTTTTAGATTTAAAATGTAAGTGAGATAATGCAGTATTTTTCTTTCTGTGTCTGGCTTATTTTACTTAATATCCTTCAGGTTCACCCATGTTGTCGCAAATAGTAGGATCTCTTTTTTAAGGTCAAATAATATTTTACTTACACATGTACACACACACACACACACACACACACACACACACACACAGAGAGTTTCATTATTCAATTGTCTATCAACGGACACTTAGACTGATTCCATATCTCAGCTGTTGTGATTTGCTGCAAAGAGCATGATAGTGCAGATATATTTACATTAGGGGGATTCTATTTTCTTTGTGTATATACCTAGAAATGAGATTATGGGGACATATATTCTGTATTTAATTTCTTTAGAAACCCCCATACTGTTTTCTATAATGGCTGCATCAATCTGTGTTCCCTTCAGGAGGGTACAAGAGTTGCCTTTTCTCTATACCCTTGCCAACACTTTATATCTTTTGTCTTTTTGATAAGAGCTATCCTAATAGGTATGAAATGATGTATCACTGTGGTTTTAATTTGCATTTACATGGTTAATGATGCTGAGTAATTTGGCCATTTTTATGTTTTATGTGAAAAAATATCTATTTAGGCCCTTGTACTTTTGGGTGATTTTTCTGCAATTGTGTTGTGTGAGTTACTTACATATTTTGGATATTTTTTCTTATCAAATATATGCTTTGCAAGATTTTCTTTCAGTTAGGCTGCAATCTCCCTCCCTTGCCCCCACCCTCCCCCGTCCCTCCCCCTTTCTTTTTTTCTCTCTCCCCTCCCCTCACTC
>PVKV010028128.1:0-25423 GCA_004027835.1 Alouatta palliata | reverse complement strand
TTTTTTTTTTTTTCTTTCCTTTTTTGAGACAGAGTTTTGCTCTTATTGCCCAGGCTGGAGTGTAATGGCACCATTTCAATTCACTGCACCGTCTCCCAGCTTCAAGTGATTCTCCTGCCTCAGCCTCCCAAGTAGCTGAGATTACAGGTTCATGCTACCACACCTGGCTAGTTTTTGTATTTTTAGTAGAGACAGGCTTTCACCGTGTTGACCAGGCTGGTTTCGAACACCTGGCCTCAGTTGATCCACCCTTCTCAGCTTCCCAAAGTACTGGGATTACAGGCGTGAGCCAATGCGCCTGGCCTGAACAATTCCTTTTTAATAAAAGTTCAGAGTTATAACAAATGAATTACTTAAGCATATTCTACATTACTAGAATTTAAAAACAATTCCTTGAAAACGTCATTGCAGACATGATAACATAGAAAGGTTGTGTGTGCCCTGTTAGAATATTTCATATTTCATTTAACAACTCTGGTTAACTTTCTGGTTAACTCTTGTTGACTTTCTGGTTTTTCTTTTTTTTTTCTTTTGAGGCATAATCTCACACTGTGGCCCAGGCTGGAGTGCAGTGGCGCGATCTCGGCTCACTGCAATTTCTGCCTCCTGGGTTTAAGCGATTCTCCTGCCTCAGCCTCCTGAGAAGCTGGGATTACAGGGCCTGCCACCACACCCGCCTAATTTTTGTATTTTTAGTAGAGACGGGGTTTCACCATGTTGGCCAGGCTGGTCTTGAACTCCTGACCTCGTGATCCCCCCCTCCCCCGGCAGTGCTGGGATTATAGGCGTGAGCCACCGCACCCAGCCAATTTTCTGGGTTTTCACTGTGTGTGTACATACATACACACATGCTTATCCAGTTGTGTATTTTGGGTAAAGTCTAAAAGTAGAACTGCTGTGTTGAAGGCCAGCCACAGAATAGACAATTCCTGGCTCACAACCACCTCTCACAATGCCAGGGGCATTGTGGATGCTGTAGGTTGTGACTGACCAGTGCCTAGTGCCCCCTTTCCCTTACAACAGACTGTACCGGGCAGAGAGGAGGAAGACACCCAACTCAACTCACCTTCCCTGTGGGGAGGACAGGGCAGCTGCACCCCTAGGCGCTTGACACAAACCTGACCAAATGAAGTGCCACAGCCTTCCGGTGCCAGCGATTGGCTCAGGGATGGCCCCCTGGCCCAATTGAGTCCAGGAAGAGCCAGGGCCCAGGCTTGGGCCGGAGCTACAGGGAAGGAGATCGCTGGCGCTTCTGGGCGGGCAGTAAAGACGATGGAGCCCGGAGCTGCTGCCAGTCACCCCGGAGCGTGTTACCCAAGAATGAAGCCAGCACAGGAAGGCAAAGCTCAGGGAGAGAGAGAGATAAGAGAAAGACGCAGAGAGTTTTAGTCCCTGGACCCGAGCGATTTGGAGCTAACTTTATCTCTTAAATCTTCTAATTTTCTCTCCCCTCCCCTACCCTTTTCTTCTTTTCTTTTCTTTCTTTTCTCATTGTAGTTGTCTGTCTCTTGTAATTTAAAACTCCTGAATGGGGCGGGGTGGGGGGCAAAGATAATTCACTGGGACTGGCCCCAGTACTCGGGCCTCGGCCCCAGGACCCTGGCTGCACCTAGTGATCCTTCCTGCCCGGCCATTGGCCATAGCGACTGATCCCAGTCTGGAGGCTAGAGCCAGGCGGCGGGGTGCAGAGACCCCTGGGCTCAAACACACCCCGCCGGGGAGCGGGAAAGAGACGCTCCTCCCCGGCGCCTGCGCAGCCAGCCCGCAGGCTTCCCGGTGAGAGTGCCGGGCTGCGGGCTATGCCTCCGAGCTGGAGCCCTCGGGCAAATCGCTTAACCTCTCTGAGCCTTCATTCCCTCCTTCCTAAAGCACCTACCTCATAGGGCTGCTGTGAAAATTATCTATGCAAAGTGCTTGAAAAGCACGGGAAACATAAACAGTCTGCAAAAATTGTCAGCTGTTAGCATTTTAGCATGAACGTCTAGAATATCCTCTGTCTGAGGACTCTTATTTTCCTGACTGGAATGCAAGCCCTTCTGCATTCTGTTTGGCCTCTCCATTGACCTCTTAGCCCTGCTGGGGTTCTCTGTGGTTGGACTGCAGTCACCGTGCGGTATGGGGTCTACCTGGGGGCTGCTTTTCTCCCCTGAGGTTTACTCAGGGCTGGCATTCAGGGCACTTTCGTCATTTCAGTCTCAGAATGTTCCATTCAGAAGGAGGTTTTTGATTGGAATGGTGTACCCTGGAGTAACCGAAGTAAATGGAGGCGTTTGGCATCCCCGACCCTACACGCCCTGATCTCCTGAGGGAGGAAGAGTCCAGTGAGCAAGAGAAGGGGCTGGCTCTTGGCACTCGCATTGCAGTTCAGAAGGATCCCTCCGTGGGGGTGGTCTTCAACACAGGTTCCCATCAGACACCCTGTGAACTTCTGCCAAGGGATCCTTAAACAGCTTTCGTCTGGTTTTGGCTGAGCTGCACACCCCACCCCCACCACCATACCAAATTATGGAATAATTCCTCCCAGGGAGAAAATTCTTACCTCGTCAGACACCTCCTTGATGCCCCAGAGCATCGCCCCCAGTGCAATAAATATGGGGCTGGCTCCTTAAGAGTCACGTCCATTCCCAGGCACAGGTGTTCAGGGAGGCCTCTTTGTATTTGAACCAATGGTGGTGCCTCAAGGTCAAGTCAAAGATGAACCTTCTCATGACTCAGCACTAGAAAAGCAGCCAGGTCAGGAGGGCACATTGCCCTCCTTTATCCTTAGGCCCTTTCTTGAAACGCCATTGGAAAATATATTAGAATGCAAGAATTCTCTCACTGGCTGAGCACTAAAGACTGAGCAGTGTGGTTGGCAGGCGGGCTGGGGAATGTTTCTTGTTATTCTCATATTAATATTCCCCTGTGGCTTTCCTCTGGTTGGCATTTGCCTGGATTCTTTTTCCATCTATTTTCCACTGTCCTGCATTGTACTCAAGAATTAAGCACTATGGGTGAACATCACACTTCATCTCTACTAATTGCTTCCTCAGTGACGGCCAGACAGCAAAATGCTCCCAAGTGCATCACAGAACAGGGTTCCTGGCACATTCCTCATGCACCTCTACCTCTACCTGTGATGCTGAGTAGGTATCTGATGAGCCGGAGAGATCACTTTAATTCCCATGCTTGATCTTTCCCTTGTCAAGTCATACATGGGAGAACCATGCCAAGAGATTGAGTTTGAGTGTCAAAATTTGCTAAAAAATAAATAAAAGAAGTTAAGGGGCTAACTTTTTACCAAGAATGGCCTGATAACATTTCTGTTTCAAGACTTCTCCGGGGCTAACTTCACATTTTTAAGCACATATGTAGTAATTAACAGTCAACAGTTGATGTGCATCTATCCATTGTGGAGTAGTGGGTGGGAGAGGGGCTAAGAAAGGAATGGAAATCTACAAATCTGGTTTTCACCAGCTGCTTGCTGGGACCGTGGCCAAGACTCAAATGCAAATAGTCAATTGCTACTTGGAGAGACTGGGGATTAAGGGCATGGGCTTTGGCGTCAGGCAGATCTGGGAGCTAATCTCAGGGCTGCCACTCGTTAGCACATTATCTAACTTCTGTAAGCATTAAACACCAGTTTCCACACCTTGGGGATGGGGCAATAATTCGATTTCACAGGAATTTGGGGAGGATGTCATAAGAAAATGTACCTGAACTACTTTAAAATCAGAGCCTTGGTTCTTGTGGAGACATCACTGGGAGAATGAGGAGTCAGGCCTCAGAGTGAAGGGGATGTTTTGTAGCATACATCAGATAAGACTGGTATCCAGAATGTCCTGAGAGTCACACAGAAGGAACAGATAACCCAGTGGAGGAGTGAACAAAAGAACCAAATGGACACTTTTCAGAGGTGCATACTCAGGTGGCTGTGGAACGCAGGAGTGTTCAACCTCACTGACAATGGAAAATGCCAGTCAAAATAGAGAGCTGCCATACGCACGCACAGGACAGCTAATGTGAGGATAACTAGCAGCACCCACGTGTTGGAGAGAGTATGAAGCATGGGACTGTGAACTGGTGCAGCTTTTTGGAAAATGTCTCAGCTTTGTCTGCTGGAGTGGAGGATGCTGCACGTGGCCTATGGCCCAGCCATTCCTCTGGGCATCAGGAGGCATGCGCAAGAGGGTTCAGAGCAGCACTGTTAACGATGAGTTACAATGGAGGTAATCTGGAACTCGCTCAGATGTTATTCAACAATAGAGTGAAGAGGTGGATCCTTTTTCATGCAGTAGAATGTTAAATAGCAATGAAGATGAATGGATCACCGCTATATGCAGCAAGATGGGTGAATTTCAGACACAGCAGAAAAACCTGGACACAACACATACATTCCGTTATGTTTGAAATTCGTAAAATGCAAGACAACATTCAACTTTGGAGAATGCATATTTGGTGACTGGCAATCAAAGCAACAGGGAAGTGATTACCTTAAATGTCAGGGAAGTTGTTATCTACCTTTTATGAGGAAAGAGGGGTAGAGGGGTTAGTGACCAGGAAGGGGGATGGGCATGATTTCTGGAATGCTAGCCATATTGTATTTCTTTTGGAATTTAAGTGATGGTATACCAACATTTGCTTTTGATAATTCACTCAGATGTGTATTTTTGTTTCATATGTGTGTCATATTTCACAATAAAGGGGCTAAAAAAAGAAAACACACGTCAAACCTTTAGCACCTGGAAGTTCTCATTAAATGAGATATTTGTTTCAAGAATATTAATCTGGAGATGTTTAATTAGAACTGCAAAACTAAATGCAGCGTTTCAAACTGTCAACTCTCCTTCTAGTTGTAAAAGTAAAGAGTGAGACATAAGGTACCTGGCCTAAGAATGCATCAGGAAACACAGCCATGGGGCCACCTTTCCTGGAGATGTTAATCAAACCCGCAGATTGCAGGCAAAGGCAAGGCACGGTGCTTTGCAAGGCCAGCAGAGCCCAGGAGAATTATCGAGCTTGAGAGGCAAGAATTTCTGAGTACGGAGATAGGATGGGCATTTTATTAAATCTCCCTCATGATTCTAACCTGCAGCCAGGGTTGCAGACCCTGCACTAGTGCTGAGGTGAGAGGTGGAAGCTGCTGTCAGAGGCCCCCAAGGAGAACAGCTTTCCCAGGAGTGGAGCAGAAGGGCCTTTAGCAGACCCCAAGTTTTGTGGAGCAGGCTGACATGAGTAGAAATAGGGGTTGCTGACGCCCAACTCTGCCTCCTCTGAATGAAAAGTTGAGAGAAGTTGGTTTCTTGAGACAGTATAATTTCTGTGCTCACGAGTACACCCCTTTGTCCCATTTAGGGATTGATCCTGGGATTAATTTTTCAAAGAAGGGCACATCACTTGGTTCAGCATCGTCCTGGATAGCAGGCCACATACTGGATGCACAGACACCAATGGTTCAAATCTAATTTTCAGACCTCCTGCGAAATTCTGACTTTGTAACTACGGAAAACAGAAAAGTTACAAGGCATTTCAATGATGTAACAATAATGAAAATGCCAGTTTATACATTTATGAGTCTTTCTCAAAAAACATGTGCCTCTAGAGACAAAAGACATAGAATGAAATGAAGTTAAGAGAGACAAATCTGACGTGGGGCGATGTGACACACATCCCCCTGTTTATTGTGCAATATGGCACACACATACAGGACCACAGGACCCCCGAGCAGGCCGGTGATGCCTCTTCCCCTGCCAGGAGCCCGAACTTTCTGCACTGCTATACCCTCCGATTTTGATTTTAACCACCCAGAGTTAGCAGCACACTCCATAGACTAAAGGGCAGGATGCTCAATAAGATTGCTCTCATTTCAGATGCCAGACACAAGTTTTGCGATCTCCATGCCACCCACACTTCTGACCAAATGTTGTAAGTTCAGGAGGTTCCCATAACTCCCCTCAGTTTTAGTAATTTACTAGAATGATTGACAGAATTGAAGAAAGCACTATGCTTAGGAATCACAGTTTTATTTTAAAGGAAGGTGCAGGAGTTTTATTATGTTGGAGGTGCCTCACCTCCAATGCATCAATGTGTTCACGAACTGCAAAGTGCCACTGAGCTTCAATGTCAAGTTTTTATTGGAGTTTCTCTGCAAAGGTATAATTGACTGAAACACTGGCCGCGTGTGTGAACTCAGCCTCCTGCTCTCCTTCCCTCCTTGGGGGCGAGGCTGGCTCGAAGCCCCAGCCCTGTAATCACATGTCTGGTCTTTATGGTGACCAGCCCAATTCTGAGTCATCTTGTTAGGATAAACTAAGACAGTCACATGACTGAGAAAATTCCAAGGACTTAAAATCTCTCTCCCAGGAACTAAGGACAATGGCTGGTCAGATCCTTTATTATGCAACAAGCCTTATACTCTGGGACGCCATGTTCAGAAAGAGACAAATAGGATCCTGCCATCTCAAAGGCAGCTTTCATCTAACAGCCATATAGAAGAGAGTATTTAAGCCAGCGCTGACATGAAATGGAGCTCTAAATAGAACAAATGCTCAAACTCAGAATGTTCTATTTAAACTAAAATGCTGTTCATTGGCAAGTGTGAAGCGTCCTGCCACCCCACAGACTGTGGGCTCATGGGAAAGAACCAAGCAGTTTAGAGGATACCTACGGGACCAGCACGAACCTAAGGAGTTTGTATAAATGCAGATAACAATGAGGCAATTCATAGTAAGGAACAGTTTGATTAGGTAATTCAGAATCCTTGTATCAGCCTGTGAATGCCTTCTTCCACTGGCAGCAAAGCCAACAAACAGAGCAAATTTATAAGAGAATGGTGCTTGGTGAGTATGGGATTGGAGCATTGCGAAACACCACGCATTCTCACTTTGGGACCCTTTCAAGCATTTTGCATGCACTACGTCCCTTCATTTTCAGAAAGAGAATGGTGTCCTTAGATATGCTTATCATGTTTGTTATGTAGCCTTACTTATACCATGTTGTGTTTCCCTGAGGACACATCAAGAGCTTCTTGGTTGACCTTCACAGATTAACAAGTTTCCTTCAGTACATGTTCACCCTTAAATGTGAGAGTGAGTCATTGCTAAAAATGGTTTACCTCATATTCTCATCCAATTCCAAATTAATTATGACCAGCCACTTTTAGGGAATTCCATTTCTGAACTGACCCCAGAATTTGGCCTGAATGCTTCTGTACATAGTAAGAAGACTTCATCTGTTGGCATAATTAAAAAGCCGTCCTTCATTCCAGCTCATGTTTACTCCTGGAGGCACGCGTGACTAATTGCAGGCATTTATTACATGCCTAGTGGTCTGGGTGGTATGTCCTAAATGGTGTTTTCTGACATTTGATTGTTTAGTTGAAACCTTTATGCATGTTTCAGCAGCAGGGCATGAATAAAGAATGATATTCCTTCACGATGGCACCAGGATAGGCCTGGGGAGGAGAGAGGGACTGGAGGCAGGGATGAGAGAAGCTCACAAATACAAGGCCACTTCTGTCTCTGGTGGATCTCAACCGGGTATGTTATTTTTTGTTTGATTGTTTGTTTTGAGACAGAGTTTCGCTCTTGTTGCCCAGGCTGGAGTGCAATGGCACAGTCTCGGCTCACTGCAATCTCCGCCTCCCAGGTTCAAGAGATTCTCCTGCCTCAGCCTCCCAAGTAGCTGGGACTACAGGCACACACCACCACACCCAAATTCTTTGTATTTAGTAGAGACAGGGTTTCACCATGTTGGTCAGGCTGGTCTCTTAACTCTTGACCTCAGGTGATCCGCCCACCTCAGCCTCCCAAAGTGCTGGGATTACAGACATCAGCCACCATACCTGGCCAGTATGTTTTTATTTTCCAAGATTGTTAAATGAAAAGGCAGCTGTTCCAGAGACTCAAGTCCTGTAAGTGGATGCAACATTTAGCTTCAATCACTCAGCACAGTGTCTGCCTTATAAGCCAGTGCTTCAGAAGTGCTCTGAGTACTGCCCACCCTGAGTTCTACAGGACCCAGAGTTGAACACACGGTTAATTGGCAGGTCTAAAATGCCAACGTGCCCCAGAAGGTCCAGTCAGGGTGCTGTCACGAAGCCCGTGTGGTTTCTTTGGGAGCAGCCATTCAGAAGAAGAAGAGATCGTTTTCATCAGCTGTCCTGTTAGCAGGCCTGGCTGCGGCATGTGGCAGAAAGGGCGTTCCATCTGTTTTCCCTCGGGAGTGGTCCCGAGTCCTCACCAGTCCCATGACAGAAGCGTCTCAGAAAACAGTGCAGTGCATGAGCTAGTAGAATCACCAGAGACTCCACCAGAAATTAGTGCAGGACTTAGCGAGCCCTGAGTCAACGACCCGAGCACGGGACCTTCCCCCACTGGCAGCTGCAAACCTCACTGAGGCACAGACTCAACACCATGCCCAAAACAACCACCACTATCCATCCTCAGAGCCCTTCTGTCTGTGCTTCCTGCCCCAGTTACCGGCACCACTGTCCACCCAGCAATCTGTCCCAATGAGTCCTTCTCACCCCCAGAGCAGCTCATCAACAAGTTCAGCCATTTGTGCTCCAAGTTTTCTCAAATCTACCCACTTTTCTGCATCTCCACTCCAGCACCTTATCCCAAGTGACAGTCACTCTCTCCTGAAGAACTCTGACACCTTCCTACCTGGCCAGCCACATCCACTGCCCCTCCAACCACTCTCGCCCTAGTCCGGGGGGATTCTTTTAACACAAATTATGTCACTGCCCTGATAAAAGCTTTTCAGTAACCTTTCGCTGGCCTTGAGACAAAGACCGATAACCAGGCTCTCCAACCCCAGTCTCATCTTGGGCCACACGCCACCCCACAAATCTCAGCACATGAGTCCTGGCTGTTGGCTTTCCTCTCGGGCCGCTAACACTTGTACCTGATGTTCCCTCTGCCTGCAATGGGGCATTTGCAACTCCACATCTTCTCTCTTTTTTAAAATTGTGATTCATATTATTACATACATAACATAAAATGTACCAGTTTAACCACTGTAAGTGTACAGTTCAGAGGCATTTAATGCCTGCCTTCACATTGTTGTGCAGAAATATGAAACACTTTGTGAATTTATGAGTCCTCCTTGAACAGGGACCACGTGAATCTTTCCTGAATTGCTCCAATTTTAGTATACGTGCTGCCGAAGCGAGCACCCTAACTCTTTTTGCCTATAAACTCATCTTTGGATTTTGGTTTAAAAGTCACTTATTCAGAGAAGCCTTCAAAACAAGGCTCAGTGCCCCATCGCACAGCGCCCGGGCTTCACAGCACTTAGTGGCAGTGATACGATTGTCGGATTGGTCTCTGTTCCTCTTACTAGACTGAAGGATCCATGCAGGCAGTATCCAGGCCTGGAGCGTGCAAGGCACTCTGTTGAGATCCATACATCCTAGCTCAATGAACGATGCTTGAATGAGTGAAGAAATGTGGTTCTACCCACAGTGAAGACCACCCTTGACGTGATTGTAGAAAACTGTGTGGTTCCGTGTTGTCTTAAATGCTATTTCACAGTAGGATCTTGGCTTCACTTTTCAAAAACCAAAACCCATAGTGAAGTGTCTTTTTTTCCTTTTCTCAGACAGAAGAGCAGCTTTCCTTCAACCATTAATTTGGGCTTCATCTCTTACAAAAGAGAAAGCCACCTGGTAGTTTCTAAATGGTAGGTTTTCCTTTGATTTTGTTCATTAAAGTTCAAAACTAGCAAATCTAGAATCAGACTTCTGAAGCCGTTTGTAATTTCTGAAAACTAACGTGCAGTGGAATTTCTTTTGCAGTAAGACACTCAGCCAGATCGATACATCACCATGTCTGCAGAAAAGCACCCTCTCACCCACCCGGGGTTGTGTGGGGCCTGCAGATGGGTCTTCCTGGAACCAGAGGTGTGTCTGCACTCCCCACATTCATGGAAAACTCAGCCATGCTGGACGCTAGGAAGCCCTGCTATGGGGCCAGATGGGGTGGGTCTAGGATTTCATGGAACCAAAGACTCAACCCTGAGTTAGAACAAGGATAGGTGATATTCATTCTTGTGACCCTTCACACTTTAGTGTTACTCATAACATCAGGAGCAAGGGATGAGCCTCATCTTCATCCACAACAGCATTGTAAGTTTGTAGATAAGGGGATAACATTGAGAGGTCAAGCAGCTGGCCCAAGAGGCTTTCAAGGAGTGCTGGGCTGGGTTTATCTGATTTCAGTACTAAAACTTTTGTGCTTTTCACTCATGAAGAGGGAGACCCAGGCATCTCAGGTCAACTTCCCTTTTTTTTTTTCATTCCTAAGACTGTAAACTGTAGCCCTTTTCATATGTAATTCCTAAGACTGTAAACTAAAACCCTTTTCATATGTAATTCCTAAGACTGTAAACTGAAACCCTTTTCATATGTAATTCCCAAGAATGTAAACTGAAACTCTTTTCACATGGAATTCCTAAGACTGTAAACTGAGACCCTTTTCATATGTTAAGCTATAAACCTAAGATTCTTCCATGTGTAACATCTAAAGTATAAGCCTATATAAAGAAGGAACCTTCCTTTATTAGGGGAGCTTGGCTGTTGAGGCAGCTATGCCACCTTGCTCCCGGCCGAATTAAACTCCTTCCTCCCATATTCAGTGTCTGAGAGATCTGTTTCCCACAGCCACTCCTGCTACAACTCTACTTTGCTCCATATGACATTCACCACTGCATTTTTAGAAGCAACTTCCACTATAATGTCACCCTTGAAGTGGCATAAAGATCTGGTCTTCGGCACCGTGGGCAAAGCCGTACAAATAGAAAGATGTGTGCCCTGTGACTGTAAGGCCCTTTAATGTGACTGAACACTCAGACTTGGCCACAGACTCTGTGGTTGTTCAGTGTGTGTGGGCTCTCTGGCTGATCAAAAGCCTGAGAGGGGGTAGCACATGCTGAGCAGGACTACCCGGTAACACTAAGCCCCTAAAAATCCTGGTCCCATGAGCCATCCCCCAGGCTCTGCCTCCACTGTCAGGAGCGTCCTATGTAAACACCGTCTTGAAGCTGGAGTCTATTCTGACTTTCTGCAGTTCACTTAATCTTGGGGGGAAAAGCTAGGATGCCCTTTGCCTCCCCTCATAGCCTCTGGTAGGCTGGGTCCCCCGGGCTTCCTCTAAATCCTGCCTGTCCCCACCCTCCTCATGGAGATCCCAGTGAAGAACTCACTAATCTCTTGGAGCAAGTGAGGAATGAAACGCATAAGCCTCCCACTGCAGGATCAGGACGTGCTGAGATAACCCCTCCAGCTCTTGGCCCAGGAGGTGATAAAAGAGGCACCTGCCATGAAGTCACCAGCTGAAACCTTGTCCCTCAGCATCCCCGTCCACCCTTGACCCCACTGAGCCAATGGTTCCAATGACCCTAAACATCCCACAATCCCACATCTCCCATCTCCCCATGAGGCTTCCCTGCTTTCTGTCGACAAAGCTGCCTTTCATCACCTCTGTGGCATGTTCCCCTCCACGTGCCCTCCATGACCCTCGCCTCCTCTGCCCTTGGCCACAGCTCCTTCCCCTCCATGTCAGCTGTCAGACCCCAACTGGAGCAGCCCGTGGGCACTCAGCTTTATTTACACAGCAACACACACACACATCCCCCAGATGTTCGTTTTCTGCCTTCTTTGAGGTTTTCCAAAGCTCCTTTGAAAAAGAACTCTTTTCAGGACTCCCTTATCTTACCTCCGTAGTCTCACCTTCCACCAGATTCCTAGAGGACTTCAAATTGTTTAGGACGTGGGGAAAGTGCTTTATAATGGTTTCTGTTCTTTCCATGATTGCTAAAAAGTCATTTTCACCATCATTGTAATTATTATCTACCCTGGATTTCCACTCTGATCCCTACTCCTGACATAAAAACCTTCTGCTTTTATATTCCTTTAAATTAGTGGTTTTATTGTTGAATCTTAACTTTGTCACCTTAGGAATAGTTTCCAGTGATTTCTTCATTTTACGTTCTGTTCCTGCTCATTTGTCCTTTCAGGTGTGCGTTTTTTACACGATGCCTTCACATGAGGACACATTGTGGTGTACAGCATTGAGAACATGCTGTGGTCGGGATCCCATCTCCCTGAGGCACAGAGGATGGCTCTGTTTGTTCAGGTATTTGTTCCTGATCATTAACTCTTCCTTGCTTTTCAGGCAAAACTGATGCCCTTAGAAAACCGTCAGAGGACCAGGCGCAGTGGCTCATGCTTGTAATCCCAGCACTTTGGGAGGCTGAGGTGGGAGGACCCGTTGACCCTGGCTGGTGGAGAGCGCAGTGAGCCATGATCGTGCCAGTGCGCAGGTGACAGAGCGAGACCCTGTCTCAACAGTAACAACAAAAACAGCCACCAGTGGTTGTAGAGAAATGCTAATGATTTTTTAAGGGGAAATTCTTAAGGGCAACTAATCCATTATCAGGTGCCTACTTATTTCCAGCACCTATAGTTTAAACCATTTTACTATTAAAATTATTCATGACCATGCATTTTAAAGGGCTCATTTAACAAACTTACTGTTGAAAATGCAGAAGTGGTGGAATGGTGGGGAAACAGCATTGAGGAAGAACAGCACAGGGAGCTGGAAGCAACCCTGCAGCTTTCTTTAAGCTCATCTGAAAGGGCAGCCCCCTGGCTACAAAGCTGGCCATTGTGTTGGAAATTAACTTCTCTTCACGTACTGAGTGTTAAGCAAGGAGAAGGGCTGCCGTGACCTTCCACTGTAGAGGTCTGGTGCTGGGGAAGGATCTGAGTCTTCTAACAACAGCAACACAGGCTCTAACCAGTTCCTCCATCATTTGGTGGTTCGAACCTGACTTCCTAGTGCTTCAAGAGCATAAACCAGAAGAGGATTTATAGGGACTTGACATCTTTAGAAAGCAAAGTAGTATAATGAGACCAAAATACAACTAGTCAGAGGCTTTTCCTTCTTCCTCCTCACACTGTCACTTTGGCAAACGAGGCCTCAGTTGTCATGCTTGGTTCTCTACCCTGGCAAAATTCCTTACAATGTCAATTTCTTATGGCTGTTGCATTCTCAGTATTTTGTTCCAAAGTCACCCACATTCTCCAGATGTAGAGGATTAGGGCCCGTAAGTGGAAAGGGGCATCTAGAAAATGAATAACATAACATTAATTGCATTTTTACATTTTCAGGACTTGGTATGCTTCAATTTACATAATGCCTTATCAATAGCACTCAAAGCTTGTTTTGTAGATTAGATTATAAGATATATAGAACTTCTCACATCTCAATCATTCCCAGCCATGAAGCATCCTGTTCAAACATAATCACTGAAGACAAGGATTATCCATGGCTGTGAAACAAACTACCCCCAAAACTCTCTGGCTTAAAACAACCATAAACGCTTATTACCTCTCGAAGTTTTCTGTGGGGCAAGGATTTACAAGCAGCTTCACTGGATGTTTCTGGCTCAGGCTCTCTCATGAGTCTGCAGTCAGAAAGTCAGGACTGCAGGGGCACCACGGCTTGAGTGGCTGGAGAATCTACCTGCATGTTGGGAAGATCCCTCAGCCGGCACAATGCTGCAGATCGCTGGTGTGAGGCCTCTGTTCCTCATCAAACGTGCGTTTCCACAAGGCTGCTTGAGTGTCTTCATGATATGGCGGCTGCCTTCCCGCAGAGTGGTCATCCTGACAGAGAGAGAGGCAGATGGAAGCTGCATCCTTTTGATGGTCTTGTCTCAGAAGTCACATGGCCTCACTTCCACAGCCTTTATTCACTGGTCGTGAGTCATTAAGTTCCACCCATATTCAAGGGGAGGGAGTTACAGTCCACATTTTGAAAGGAGAAGCATTAAATAATTTGCAAACATGTTTTGAAACTGTCAGTGGTTATATTTTCATGCAGATGATTTTAAACCATATAACTTATTTTGAAGTACATTTATACCAAGTAAAATTCATGAATTTTAAATGTAAAGCTAAGTGACTTTTCACATGAGTAAACGCCTGTATAACCATCGCATAGATCAAAATATGGAATGTTTTCAACACCTCAGAAAGTTCCACTATGGGAATCTCCGAATTTGAATGTTTTATGTACACAATTATCACCTACAAATAAAGACAGCTTTAATTCTTCCTTTCTAGCCTTTGTAACTTTCATTTATTGTTCTTGACTTACTGTACTATCAAGGTTGAATAGATCTGATATGAGTGGGCATCCCTGCCTTGTTCTAAACTTAGGGGGAAATGTGTTCAGAATTTCAATGTATTTATCTGTAGAGTTTTTAATAGATAACTTTTATCAGATTGGGAAAGCCTTCTTCTACTCTTGGTGTGATTGAGCTTTGGAAATAGAAGAGTAAGTAGAATCACAAGTCATAGCTTGATCCTAGGTTTAAGCCTTTGCCAGAGTACTGTCTTTAGCTGTGAATGTTCTTTATCTAATTTACAAAAAAGAAAATTCTACTATACCTACACATGGAAAATTACCGTCCAGGTGGTCTGCGATCTCCAAATATGTTGATATTCACGTGTATATTGGTTTGTCAGTTCCTTGGAATTGGAAATTGTCAGACTTCTTCACATGCAACTTTAATTCTGAGTGGTGCTTCCGCAGAATTCCGTATTTAGGTCAATTGCAAAAGTCTATTTAATTACTCTATGCCCAAAATATGGTTCTGTGCTATGGCGGTGGGGTGTGGGAGAGGGGTTTTGAGGAGAAATGGAAGGGAGAAGACAGAGGAAGCCTAGGCGCCAGCGGTACCAGCAGCAGCAGCAGCATGTAGAGGTCAGTTCTCACAGCCAAAGACTCGCGGAGCCACCCAAGCCGGGTGTGGCTGACATTTGTGAATTGGCATTCTGTAAGTCAGGGCTCTATAAACCTTGCCACATGTGGTGAGAATTTTTAAATGTCTCAACACCCAATTCACATGGCTTTAAAAGCAATAAATTTTAAAACAAGAACGTTTAAGTGGCACTGACAAAGTGTCCTCAGATTCATTATCGCATTTACTCTTCAGCGCAGCCCTGTGAGGTTCACATCCAGGCCTCACGGAGGAGGACACTGATGCTGAGAGACGCTCCGGGTCTTGCCGGAGATGGCACAGCTTGGCTTCGGTGCCCCGGCCTGAGCCGCGACTTAGGGCATGTGCCCTTTTCATCGTATCGTGTCGGCAACGACTGCCTGACAACTTTTTGTACGGTTTTTAAAAATCACTGCAGCAGATGTGTCCGTGCTGAACGTAACTTGAGATGTTAGTTTGCTTCTCGTAAACTGAAGCGCCTCATTCTCGGTCCCCAGGTTTTGGTCACGGTGCTTTTAGCCATTTGGCTGAACAAATACAGGGATTGTTTCTTCCTCCTCCTCTCAGCACATTCACCTTTTTCACATTTTATGAATTCTGCTCCAGTTGTCCAGGTATAAGAGGGGGAAATCTGGAAAAGGAATACTAATTCTATAACTTGGCAAAGACTATCTGCCCTAAGCCTAACAGTCAGGGAAAATCACCGCGCATAAGCGTTTCATTTACGTTTCCCATCACCAAGTACAAGGCCCTGCCTTGAGCACTTTTAGGGTCATAACCGTGGAATATTTCAGAGAGCAAGTCTCAATTTACTAGTGTCCCTAAGGGAGACTTTGGGACCACTCTTGTTTTAAAAGTGGTAAAACCCACACTAGGGCTCTGTGGGACGTACACATTTTGGATGTCAGATTGATTTTCGGGCAGGCAGTGGTCTGCAAAGCTGGCAGAGGAGTGCCTTTGGATAGGGGACATGTCAACATTGATCGAGGCGGGGTTCCCGGGCTCTGTCTAGAGTGAAAACCCCATGTGCCACCGGGCACTTCCATGAGCTGGAGGAGAATGGCGCCAGAGAGCAGCAGGGCCTGGCAAACCATCACAGAGGGACCCTGCGGTTTCAGAGGAGACCACAGATCTGGCTGAAGGGCTGGACGGAGAGCAGCTGGCTCTGCTGGGTGTGGCCAGCGTCACTGTCGGGTACAGGCCCAGCAAGGACAGCAGTGGGGCTCGGCACTCACATAACAAGCTCTGACCTCTGGGGAAGGCAGACTCACATTTCCTCAAGGTTCTCTATTTGTACCAGATGAACTCATTGTCAGATATGAAAGGGCATCATTCCAAGGGCCGTTGAGAGAGTCTCGTTTACTATGTAAACAAGGACAGAAGGCATCAAAGCCAGAATGCCATTATTCCTTGGCTTCCGAACATTCAAGTGGAACTGCTTGCCCCGTGATTACTATTATCATTAAAATACTACTTGGATTGTCCCGTGAACATGAAAGTTTATAGCAAAGAGTGATTTTTCCAACAGAGGAGCTGTGCTAGTGTCTGAGTTTGGCTTCTATCTCCTTAATTTTCTGAGGGTCCCTCAGGGAAGAACCCAGTGATCGGCAGAGTGGGTAGGATCTAGAAGGCTTTTTCAGGGCTTTGATTCATCTAAAATCTTTTTCTTTCTTTTTCCTTTCTTTCTTTCTTTCTTTTTTTTTTTTTTTTTTACAGCTCCCTTAGAGATTTATTTTGAAGTGCCCCTGCCATGACTTTTCTGACTGCCTGTGTGGCTTTCAAACCTGCCCACCATGTGTTTAGGAGTGAGTTATTTCCCCACAGGTAGGAGCATAAGAAGTCTTAGCCCCCACGGGGAGGGTCAAGACAGCAAACATGAGAGAGGACTTAGTCCTTACCAGAGGTCGCCTCCAAAACAGTGAGGTGTTCCACTGATCATTCCCTGACTGATGACTTCCTGAGCTATTTTCTCCAGTAAACAAAGTCTATATGAGATATCATAGAAAATGAGTTTTTTAGACTTTCTTCCACCAAATGTATCTTTTATTGTTTTCCAGCAGCATTTGCATTGTTTTACCCTGATCTCATTTATTCACCGTTTGTGACATTTTTCAAGCCTTGGTTCACCTTTTTTTCATGTCCTCTTCTGGCCCTTTGAGATAACGCTTTTAGAATTTTGCCATTCTGCTGTGAGGCCTGTGTCTATTTTTGTGAGAAGAATTCCATGTGGAGGAGGTGAGGTCCCAGTTTTCTGATTGGAGAAGCCCACGACTGCTCATTCTTCCGAGATCCCACCTAGGCCAGGTGTACGGAATACCTTCCTGTGACATGTACGGCTCTTCCAGCTGAGCAGAAAAGCAGGCACCTCACCCTTTTCTCAAATAATTGACTCAGAACTTTAAGCAAGACAGATACAAGTATCTCAAGACCTGAATTATTTTTAATTTACCGGCTATTGTTTCATTTTGCACACTAATTGCAATATACAATTAAAGAACAGTGTAGGATTGGCTAATAAAGAAGGTGATTAAACTCTGATGCAGAACGCCGTCTCAGTAAACTTTTAAAGGGCATGGGTTGTGGTGGAATCATCTGGAGAAAAGCCATGGGCTTTGATTCCTATGACTACTTCTCATCTCTTTCTCTGATTTGGGCTCTTCAAGAAAGGGATGTTTTTCTAGTCCTCTCCAACTCTTGCTCATAGATAATTTAATAATAGTTAAGTCAGAAACGTCTTAAATGAGAAAAGCTTAGTCCTATTTAGATTTCTAATTACTCCAAATTTGAATTCCACAAAATTTGAGATTGCTTTAAGAGTCCACTAATACCCAGTGCTGGAGCGCTCTCTCGTCACTCATAACGGGGTACTAAATGTCAAATGTTCCTCTAGTGATTTATGTTCCTATTTCACAGCTTGCCTTAATTGCTTTTTACATAAATCTGAGAAATAGTGATTAAAGTATTGAAGGCTTTGGCACATTTATCATTAGTTTCCAATATCTTCTGATACAACGTTAAGTGCTTGGCTAACAGAAATGAAGCAGTGTGTTAGTCACGGGCTCCCCTGCCATGGAGAAGGCTGTCCCCAGTGGGGAATGGCGAGTGGTGCCGACTGTCCCTGTCTCAGAAGAGCCCATCCATTTCCTAGGAATTCGCACCCCACGGCAGGAAATGACATCACTTTCTGCCTTTCCTGTGGGGTCACACTCACTAGATAGAAACGATGATGCGATATCCTCTTCTGTTTTAATTTTTAAAACAGTGAATGCTCAAGAAATGGGATCAGCCCTCAGTTTCTCCTCATATTTTGGCCCTAAAGCCCTGGTAACTGTGAAAACTGCTCCTGAGGATGAAATAGGCAGGATCTTTGAACCAAAAAGCAATAGCAAATGTGTGGTGTCTGCTCTGTGGGCATTCTGTTTCTGAGAACGTGTTGTCCTGCCCCAGTCTGGCTGTCTGTTCTTTTGTAGGGTCGTACAAGAGGTGGGAGGGCCATGGCAAGAAGTGGTCCAGTCTTTATAGATGTTCTTTTTCCAGAAAATGGGAAAAACTGTGTTTTTAAGTATCCTGGAATGACAATTCAAAATGCAATGGAGAAGAAGGAAGGAAGGAGGGAAGGAAGGAAGGAAGGAAGGAAGGAAGGAAGGAAGGAAGGAAGGAAGAAGGAAGGAAGGAAGGAAGAAGGAAGGAAGGAAGGAAGGAAGGAAGGAAGGAAGGAAGGAAGAAGGAAGGAAGGAAGAAGGAAGGAAGGAAGGAAGGAAGGAAGGAAGGAAGGAAGGAAGGAAGGAAAGAATACAGAAGGAAAGAAAGAAAAAGCAAGAAAGCAAGAAACCAAGGAAGGAAGGAAGGAAGGAAAGAAAAAGAATAAAGAAGGAAAGGAAGGAAGGAAGGAAAAAGAAATGGAGAGAAAAAAAAGTGAGTCACAAGCACAGCAACTGTGGAGATAATCTGAATCAGCAGCAATGCCTGAAGCTCTTCAGAAATCTTCTCTCTCATTCCCCAATTGGAAACTGACCAAGTGGTCCATTAGAAAACTCTCAGCCTTTGTTCTACAAGATCATCGCCAGGCATGGCCTTTGCTAAGCCAGTGCCGGGGAGGAGGGCATGAGGCTGCAGCAGTGGACCCTGGAACCTGGGACTGACTGTGCCTCAGCCATCAGCACTGCCTTCCCTCCTGATGGCCTTGGCCTCTGGCCCAGAGCTCTTTCCCGAGGCCGGCTGCCCCTCCATTAAACATGCATGTGGTCAGACAACAGGCTGAGTTCTTCCAGCGTCCTCTCCCACCTCCAGAGCTCTACCCCTTCCCCTCTTCACAAACACCTGCCCGAATCCCTCCTCAGGGTTCATGTTGCCTGTTCCCTGTCTCTGTGCAGCCACCAGTAGTCCCTGTGCAGTAAAGGGTTAATTCAGCAAGTCTGGAACATTCAAACCCTGCCCGTTGAACAACATGCCTCCCCCTTGGCCAGTTTCTGGGCAGTGACCTCCAAGTGCTCAGAACATCCTGCCTTACGAGAGCATCTTTGTGTACCCGGTGTCTTGGGCCACACCAGAGTGTGTGCTTGCCCTGGGATTATTTCAGGGTGGAGGGCTTGGCACATGCTCTCTCCATTGACCACTGAGGAGGCCAGAGACTGAGTAACTATGGTCAGTATATGGTATGAGGAGAGAATCAGGTCCTCACAATCTTTTACAGGTCAACATTTTCTCAAGAGGGAGAATCCTTCACTCATTCTGTTTGGTTTTGTTGTTTTGTTTTTGAGATGGAGTCTCGCTCTGTTGCCTAGGCTGGAGTGCAGTGGCGTGATCTCAGCTCGCTGCAACCTCTACCTCCCAAGTTCAAGCGATTCTCCTTCCTCAGCCTCAGCCTCCGGAGTAGCTGCGGTTACAGGCATGCACCATCACTCCTGGCTAATTTTTTATATTTTTGATAGAGACGGGATTTCACCATGTTGGCCAGGCTGGTCTCAAACTCACTTGAGGAAGTGATCTTCCCGTCTTGGCCTCCCTAAGTGCTGGGATTACAGGAGTGAGCCACTGCACACAGCCCCTTCACTCGTTCTTGAGATAAGATCATGAATTTCAGAATGGACTGGCTCCTTCAGCAGTGTGAGAACTAGGCCTACGAGATGTCATTAAAGTCTTTTATTCTTTTTACTGGAACCAGGGATGAGCCTGATGTTCTCATCACCCCCACAGCAAGTTTCACATAGATTTAGTGAGCAGGTAGAGCCATTTCATTCTGAAGAGCCTGGTCCAGTTTGGAAGTGTTTCCAAGCTTTCCAAAATTAGCATGTTTTACATTTATTATAGAACACACTTCAAATGTTATTTACATCTTTTTTCTATTTCTGCAAATTTTCGTACATATGGAAGTTTTTAACACTATTGACCAGTATCTGCACTCTGGGATTTTATGCATAACTGTGTTTTTTAATGACAAGTTTCCATCTCTTAACAGAGACCTCAAAGGAGGCAGAAAGAATCACTCCCCCCTGACCTGAAGGACGAAAGGGAAAGAGGGAAAGGGAGGGAAATGACTCACGAAAAGAATGCTGGTGTCTCTTCACAACTATGCCTAAGCTCAACCATGTGGCTTTGCCTTTTTTTCTCATAACACTTTCTTTCACACAGCAGAAGTTTTAATTTTGATAAAGTCCAACTTACCTATTTTCTCCCTTCATAAATTATGCTTTTGATGTAGCATCAAAAGCTCATAGTCAAATCCAAAGTCATGTAAAATTTTTTTATGTTACCTTGTAGAAGTTTTATACTTTTATGTTTTACACTTAGGTCTATGACCCATTTTTAGTTAAGTGTGTGAAGGATGTGAGGTCTTTGTCTACATCCTTTTTTTTTTCTTTTGCATGTGATGTCCAATTGTTCCACCACCATTAGTTAAAAAGACTGTATCTTTGGGCCAGGCACAGTGCCTCACACCTGTAATCCCAGCACTTTGGGATACCAAGGCAGGCAGATCACCTGAGGTCAGGAGTTCAAGACAGCCCAGCCAACGTGGCGAAACCCTATCTCTACTAAAAATAGAGAAATTAGCCAGATATGGTGGCAGGCACCTATAATTCCAGCTACTCGGGAGGCTGAGGCAGGAGAATCGCTCAAACCCAGGAGGTAGAGGTTAAGGTAAGCTAAGCCCGTGTCATTGCACTCCAATGTGGGCAGCAAGAGCAAGATTCTATCTAAAAAAAAAAAAGACTGTCCCTTTATCCATTAATCTGCATTTCTTCTTTGTCAAAAAATCAGGTGACTTATACATTTACATGGGTCTATTTTCAGGCTCTCTATCTTCTTACATTGATTTATCTGTCTGTTCTCTCACCAATACCAGACTGTCTTGTTTACTGTAACTTTAAAATAAGTCTTAAAGTTGGGTAATGTCATTCTTTCTTCTTCTTCAATATGCTACTGATCTATCCACAGATATTTTGCCATTTCATGTAAACTTTAGAATCAATATGTTGATAGTCACAGAGTAATCCGCTGAGATTGTGACTAGAATTGCATTGAATCTGTAGATTCTCAGATGGGAAGAACTGGCCTTCTGACAGTATTGAGTCTTCCTATCTACAAACATGAAACATCTCTCCATTTATTTAGATTCGTTATTTCTTTCATCAGAGTTTAGTAGTTTTCCTTCATATAGATCTTATACCTAGTTTGTTAAGTTATATCTGTTTCACTTTTTCAGTGCTAATGTAAATGGTGTTTTGCTTTTCATTTGTATTGTTTATTGCTGATATATAGGAAACCAATTGACTGTTGGATATTAATTAACCTGCATCTTGTAACCTTTCTTTAGTGACATATCAGTTCCAGGAGAATTTTTGTTAATTATTTGAGATTTTCTACTGAAGAATGTGGAATAATGTCATTTTTGAACAAAGATAATTTTGTTTCTTCCTTCCCAATCGGCATACCTTTTATTTCCTTTTCTTGTTGCATTGTATTAACAAGGACTTCAGTATAATGCTGAATAGGAGTGATGAGGGGGGACACCCTGGCTTTATTCCCAATTTTAGGAAGAAAGCATTTAGTTTCTCACCATGAAGTATGATGTTAGCTGTAAGCATTTTGTAGATGTTCTTTATCAATTTGAGAAACGTTTCCTCTATTCCTAGTTTGCTAAGAGTTTTTAATAAAAATAGATGTTAGATTTTGTCAAATGTTTGTTCTGCATCTATTGATATGATCATTTAATCTGATTCTTCTTTGGCTTGTTGATGTGATAGAATGCACTAATTGGTTTTTGAATGTTGAGCCTTGCATACCTGACATACACCTCCCTTGATTATGGTTTATAACTTTTTTTATACACTGTTGGATTCCATTTGCCAATATTTTGTTGAAGATTTTTGCATCTATGTTCATAAGAAATATTTGTCTATAGTTTTCCTTTCTTGCAATATCTTTATCTGGTTTTGGTAATAGGGTAATGCTGGTCTCATAGAATGAGGAAGTGTTCCTTCTGCTTTCATTTTCTGAAACAAATTATGAATAGCTGATATCAATTATTCCTCAATTGTTTGGTATAATTCACCTTTGAACCCCTCTAAACCTGGTGTGTTCTGTTTTGGAAGTTTATTGATTATCAATTCAATTTCTTAAGTAGATATAGGCCCATTCAGATCATCTGTTTTGCTTATGTGAGTATTGGTAGGTTCTGTCTTTCAATTAATTCGTTCTTTTCATCTAAGTTATACAATTTATTGGCATAGAATTGTTCATAATATTTCTTTGTTGTCTTTTTAATATCCATTTGATCAGTAGTGATGTTTGAGAAGGTATAGGAGAATCCACCTAGCACACTGTGGCGTGATGAAACAGAGAGACAGATTTGAGAGTTATTCAAGGTACCGGGAGTTTGACTTATACTCACCCCTTCTCCACAGAATACTGTGAATTCACAGAGAAGCTGGGCAGAAATGTGATGTTACACAACCCCCCAGAGGTTTCTACAAGTTGTCTCTCTTATCCATTTATTTTTTTCATGCCAAAGATAAAGCTATGGCATAAAGTTACATCCTCAAGTACTTGAAGGAATTTAAATATCTATTAGTAATATATGGTCCATATATTATTAACATTCACACGGAAATAGCCATATAAGATTTACATGGAAATGACCATATTTCATCAATAACATGAAGATTCTATTGATTCATTCATATTACATTGGAAAAATGTGCCTGTCTAGCACAATAAAATCTGAGCACATTTAATTGAATATATGAACCCAATTTTGATTTCCAAATCTTAAAGTTCAGTAATACATGTAGTGAAAGCTCACTTATACCATTCTATTGCAACCACCAGCACAAGGTGATTTTACCGTATCTCAGGGAGTATTCAATTCTATAACTTCCTCTCTTTTTAGGTTTTTAAAAAACCTTTATTTTTTAAGTTAATATGTGCCTTATAGGAAACTGAAAAACACAAGAAGCAAAAAACAAAGTCATCCACAATCATAAGCAGTTTACAGTTTAACATGTGTTTAACACGTCCTTCTAGGTCCTGTGTCGGTGTAGATGCCAGGATTTATCCCATAAATTTCCAGTGAATGATTGGGCCAAGGGGTCTTGAGCCACTCACAGAGAGAAAGTACAGCTACATGATCCCGTAGCTGACTAGTTTGCCCTCTCCCCATTTATTCAGTATAGATTTAATAACAGAGGCTGTAAGTCAACACACTTGTAGAGAAAAAGTGAAGGCCAGTTTCCGATGCCCAAAGCAAACACCGTTAGTGGGTAGTCTCCCTAGTCGACCTCCCCCAAGAGGGCCATCCGGCTCAAAGTTTAGTTTTAATACCACATGAGTAAACAAGCTAGCTAGGTAAACTACTCACAATCCTTCGTACTTGCACCCTAATCTCTCTGGCTGCTGCAAAGAGACTATGGCTGCTTCAGCCAAGAACTGTAGAAAAAGCCCTTAGGCCTTCCAAAAGGGTTTGAGACTATATCCTATAACTTTCTGTACTATTTTTCCCTTAATAATTTTGCCACCACCCTAAGTGAATTCCCACATGTAGACACAACAGTCAATTTTGTGGGACTGAGATCATACAATATATATCATGCTTTTTCACACATCTTGAGTATTTACCAATTCAATATCTCAAAGCTGTATGAGTATTTTGATAACCAAGAATACACTACACAAACTTAATCTGTCAGAAAAAAATGTAATCGTGCCTTTCTTGGGACAAAAATGTCATAGAAGACAAAAATGTTGACATGCCTCTAGATGAAAGCATTGGCAGAGTTTTTATTAAAATACTGCATTCCCTTAATGCTCAATTTAAAATGAAATATACAGCAACAGAACGCACTAACTATAATGTTTCTAAGACAATTCATTAGCAGATCTATACAATTAAAATTTTAACAACATATGTTTTCATTGAATTACTTAATGTATTCCTATAGTACAGCTAAAAAAGATGCACATACATTAATGGCTATCACGAGAATGTAAATATGGACACATCTGCAAACATCACTCTCTTTACACTTCCTTCTGCTCCTCTGTTGCCAATTTAATGAACAAGTCCTGGCATACACTGCTCAGAGGTGGTTTAGCAACTCCATATCAGCTGGGTGTGGTGGCTCATGCCTGTAATCCCAGAACTTTGAGAGGCCAGTGCTGGTAGATCATGAGGTCAGGAGTTTGAAACCAGCCTGGCCAACATGGTGAAACCCCGTCTCTACTAAAGATACAAAAAATTAGCCAGGCATGGTGGCAGGTGCCTGTAATCCCAGCTACTCAGGAGGCTGAGGCAGGAGAATTGCTTGAACCCAGGAGGCAGAAGTTGCAGTGAGCTGAGATCGTGCCATAGCACTCCAGCCTGGGTGACAAGCCAAGACTCTGTGTCAAAACAAACAAACAAACAAATCCCTTATCCAAGTTGCATCTTTTCTATAAACTAGAAGAAAAAAAATTGCAGATTGGATAATTCACTAGTTCTAGTTTTTATCACTGGCCACAAGAAGAAAAAAGGAAATGATCTTTGAAGACACAAATTTGAAATTAACATTGATCTCTGAAGATATCAACTCATATTATACAGTTCAACAGCTGGAACTGGAAAACCTTACAACCCAAGAAACTTGAGAGATCTTACATTTCCACTATATCGCATGACCTGACTTTGGAGTCCCCAAATCGCCAGCCTCATTCTTGAACTTTCTTTTCAAAGTCAGAGAGTTGGGACCAGTCAGCCGGGAGCATGGCCCAGTGGTGGTACACTGCAGTGTGAGCATCGGCAAGTCTAGGACCTTCTGTCTGGCTGATACTCACCCGCTCTCTGCCTCTTGCTGATGGACAAGAGGAAGACCCTTCTTCCGTTGATAGCAAGAAACTGCTGTTACACCATGGAATATTATGCAGCCATCAAAAACGATGAGTTTGCATCCTTTGTAGGGACATGGATGAACCTGGAAACCATCATTCTCAGCAAACTGACACAGGAACAGAAAACCAAACACCACATATTCTCACTCATAGGCGGGTGTTGAACAATGAGAACACATGGACACAGGGAGGGGAGCATCTCACACTGGGGTCATTTGGGGGAAAAAGGGGATGGACAGCGGGGGGTGGGGAGTTGGGGAGGGATAGCATGGGGAGAAATACCAGATATAGG
>PVKV010028127.1:0-25421 GCA_004027835.1 Alouatta palliata | reverse complement strand
ACTCTGAAGCTGAGCTCCAGCGGCGCCATGAGCAAATGAAAAAGAATTTGGAAGCACAGCACAAAGAATTAGAGGAAAAACGTCGTCAGTTTGAGGATGAGAAAGCAAACTGGGAAGCTCAACAGCGTATTTTAGAACAACAGAACTCTTCAAGAACCTTGGAAAAGAACAAGAAGAAAGGGAAGATCTTTTAAACTCTCTATTGACCACCAGTTACGTATTAGTTGCCAGTATGCCAGCTTGGGCATCAGTGTTTGTTGGATCTGTTTGACCAATTTGCACCAGTTTTATCCATAATGATGGATTTAACAGCATGACAAAAATTATTATTTTTTGTTGTTGTTCTTGATAGAGATTAAGATACCTTGAATTGTCTAGGGTGTTGTGTACTTAGAAAGTAACAGCTCTAAGTACCTTTCCTACATTTTCTTTTTCTTTTTTTATTAAACAGATATCATCAGTTTAATGCAAGAGAACATTTTACTGTTGTACAATCATGTTCTGGTGGTTTGATTATTTACAGGATATTCCAAAATAAAAGGACTCTGGAAGGTTTTCATTGAGGATGAATTGCCATAATATGATGCAAACTATGCTTCTCTATGATAATTATAATACAAAGTTTCCATTCAGTGCAGCACATACAATAATGTAATTTAGTCTAACACAGTTGACCCTATTTTTTGACACTTCCATTGTTTAAAAATACACATGGAAAAAAAAAAAACCCTATATGCTTACAGTGCACCTAGAGCTTTTTTATAACAACCTCTTTTTGTTTGTTTTTTTGTTTTGGATTCTTTAAGTATATATTATTCTCATTTAGTGCTCTCTTAAGCAGAATCTCATTACTGCTTCATTTTTCTAATAAACATTTAATTTAGATATTTTCCATATATTGGCCCTGCTAAAATAGAATATAGCATCTTTCATATGGTAGGAACCAACAAGGAAACTTTCCTTTAACTCCCTTTTTACACTTTATGGTAAGTAGCAGGGGGGGAAATGCATTTATAGATCATTTCTAGGCAAAATTGTGAAGCTAATGACCAACCTGTTTCCACCTATATGGAGTCTCTTTATTTTACTAGAAATGGGAATCATGGCCTCTTGAAGAGAAAAAAGTCACCATTTTGCATTTAGCTGTATTCATATATTGCATTTCTGTATTTTTTTGTTTGTATTGTAAAAAATTCACATAATAAATGATGTTGTGATGTAAAAAAAAAAAAAAAAAGATAAGTCAGGTGAAATATTTCAGACTTTACCAGACCCTTCCCCACCACAGTCGGTTCTTCTCCTGCTGTTTTTCTTTCTAGAACATTTGATATAGTTTGGCTGTGTCCCCACCCAAATCTCATCTTGAATTGTAGCTGCCATAATTCCCACATGCTGTGGGAGGCAGCCGGTGGCAGATAACTGAATGTGGGGGGGGGGTTCCCCTGTATTGTTCTCATGGTTGTGGATAAGTCTCATGGGATCAGATCTTTTGTTTTTATTTTTTATTTTGAGATGGAGTTTCACTCTTGTTGCCCAGGCTAGAATGCAGTGGTACAATCTTGCCTCAATGTAACCTCTATCTCCCAGGTTCAAGTGAGTCTTCTGCCTCAGCCTCCCAACTAGGTGCAGTTACAGATGTCCACCACCACGCCTGGATAATTTTTGTATTTTTAGTAGAGATGGGGTTTCACCATGTTGGCCAGGCTGGTCGCAAACTCCTGACCTCAGGTGATCCACCCGCCTCGGCCTCCCAAAGTGCTGGGATTACAGGTGTGAGCTACCACGCCCGGCCAAAATTGGATGGTTTTATAAGAGGTTTCCCCTTTTGCTTGGCTTTCATTCTCTCTTGTCTGCCACCATGTAAGATGTGACTTTTGCCTTTGGCCATGATTGTGAGGGCTCCCCAGTCACGTGGAACTGTGAGTCCGTAAAACGTCTTTTTCTTTATAAATTACCAGTCTTGGGTATAAATAAGCAGTGTGAAAATGGACTGATACACTTTTCAGGATCGGTCATCTAGTTAGCGCCTAAGAGACTGATAGGCTGTTACGGGCTAAATCGGGTCCCTCCCAAAATGTATAGGTTGAAGTCCTAACCTACAGCATCTCAGAGGAGGACTCTATTTGGAGAGAGGATCTTTAAAGAGATGATGAAATTAAAACGAGGTTATTAAGTGAATCCAATAGGACTGGTATGCTTCTAGGAAGAGGAGGTGAGGACACAGACATGCAGAGAGACAAGCCATGTGAGGACACAGGGAGGGATGGTATCTCCAAGCCAAGGAGAGAGGCCTCAGAAGAACAGCCCTGCTGACACCTTGACCTTGGACTTCCAGCCTCTGAGATTATTGGGAGAAAATGCATTTCTCTTGTTGAAGCTGCCCATCTGTGGTATTTTGTTACTGTAGCCCAAGCAAACTAATATGTAGGCTTTCAAGTCTGCTTACATTTCACCTAGTCCAGGAGGCCTCCTTTCTCTCCATACCCTTTTGCGACTCTTCTTTTTAATTAATTTTACTTATTTGTGGGTAGATGGCAGGTATGTATTTGCGGGGTATGTGAGATGTAATGTATGTAGTAGGTAATGACCACGTCATGGAAGATGGGGTGTCCGTCTCCTCAGGCATTTAGCCTTTGTATTACAAACAGCTCAGTGACACTCTTTATTTATTTAGAGACAGAGTCTCACTCTGTCACCTAGGCTGGAGTGCAGTGGTGTGATCTTGGTTCACTTCAACCTCTGCCTCTCAGGTTCAAGCAATTCTCATGTCTCGGCTTCCTGAGTAGCTGGGATCATGGACACTTGCCATCATACCCAGCTAATTTTTGTATTTTTAGTAGAGATGGGGTTTTGCCATGTTGGCCAGGCTGGTCTTGAACTCTTGACCTCAAGCGATCTGCCTGCCTCAGCTTCCCCAAAATGATGGGATTACAGGCATGAGCCACCGCCTCCAACTGCTTTTAGCTATTTTTAAATGTACAATTAAGTTGTTTTTGACTCCAGTTACCCTGTTGTGCTATCAAATACTAGGTTTCATTCATTCTTTCATTGTTTTGTACCTATTAACCATCCCTACTGCCCACCCCCCACAAACCATCCTCACTTCCTGCCCCTGTTCCCAGCCTCTGGTAACCATCCTTCTACTCTCGGTGTACATGAGTTCCATTGTTTTAATGCTTAGCTCCTACTGCAACACTTTGTATCTGTGAAATGACTTCTTCAGCGCTGGGTTTCTTGCAAGTCTTTGAGGTTCTATGAAAGTAGACACTGGTGCTAGTCCTGATGGCTGTGTCTCAGTGCCTCACACATTCCTGCTGTCTGGAATCTTCCAGACACCATATATGCTTGACTGACTGAGGAAACAAGTGGGCAGCATTGGAGACATCCAGGAGGACCCTCGGAGCCAGAAGACCACCCGCTTCATGGAGGCGGCATTGACCACAGAACTGGAGCCCAGGTGTTGAGTTCACATGAGGAAGACATAGGGACCAAGGGATAACTTCCCCTCCACGCTCTGAAGGTTGATTGAAAATTACTAGCAAGAGGCAGATTAATAGGAGAAAAGGCATACAAATGTATGATTAACGTGTTCATGTCGGAGTCTTCAGAAAGATACAGAAAGATACAGGGGGAAGCATCTGTTTTTATGCTTTCATTCAACAAAATATGGATAGCCATATACAAGTCCGATTGCATGAAATGGGTCTGATCTAATGCTAACAGGTGTGCAAGGACACCCAGCAAAGCCCGCCTATCTAGATTATTCTTGGCCTTTCTGAGCAGCATTCTCCTTCTCTCTCTTCTCTCTTCCCTCCATTTCCTTCCCTTTCTGTACACTCATTGAGTCTAAAGAGGTCAATGCCAGGAACAGATAGCCCCAGGCAGCAGAGAGGAGCTGTCCCCTCCTGGGCTCCTCAAAGGCGCTGGGGTTCTACTGCTTTCGTCTTCCGAGGTAAGGTCTGCCCCGTAGGCTTGGCCAGGCCTGGTAGGTTTTTTATTTGGGTTCTAATAAATCACCTTCCCAAGCCTAGTTCTGCTTCTTTGAGCTGATAAATATCTTTGTCTCACGTTCTCAAGTTCAAAGCCACCACCCTAGCAATGAAAACACACACTTGTTTTTACCTATTTCTATATGGGGTCACTTTTATGTATATTTTAGATGTACCGCTTTCCCCCCTGTAGATCCTAATGGAGATATTCATTCCTGCAGAAGGTCCATTGTCCTCTCTGGGTAGGAGTGACGCAACATGCATGTGTATGTCTACATTAGATATGGAACTGAATCGCAGTACTGCAATTTTAAGGACGGAGGGAGAGAATAAAACCCTTTAAAAGACTTTGCTTGATCAAAATTTCTAGGCCCCATACTTCATATTCGTTAATCCTCCTGGGAGAAAAGTGCTACAGTAATGACTAAGGCATGCTGAGTTTAGCCTCTCTTTATTGAAAAGGAATTTTTTTTTTAAAGGAGTTTAATTTGAACAGCAGCTTCCACCAGTCTTGCTGTAATTATAGCCTTCCATTTTGACTGCAAGTTGTATCAAGCTCGGAAGAGCCATAGGGCGAAGTGAAGGCTGGAGACACAGGCAGGGAAGCCTTCTTTCTGGGAACATTTCTATTGCTTTTATATACAGATATATTTCCTTTTTTTCTGAGCCTTCCCTTAAAATACAGGGTGAACAGTCAGATTGTCAGAATGGGGCTTGTTATGAAAGCCTATTATTATTAATTTTTTTCCCATGACAAACTGCCTCTGGGTTTTTGCTGTGTTGGTTTCCCGCCCTCCTGGTGCACCTGGTGGAATGTGAGAATCAAAGCTCATCCCACAAATAGAGAGTAGAGGCAGGTCAACGATCAGCGTGCTGGTGGATTCCACCCACTATCCCCAGGACGTGCCTGCCAGTTTGCCCACCTTGCCTCTCCCCAGCCCCGTTCTCTCCTGAGTGTCTCAGGACTCCACAGGCTACACCCACTGGTGCCAGACCTCTGACAACCCTCATCCTCTGGCCCCAGCACTGTGGGAACATCCTCTGCCTTGATCCTGCACCTACATGGGTGCAGAACTCAAAAAGCATCCCCTCCATCAATAACATGAGTGAGCAGTTGGGTGGAATTTACAGCAATTGGGGGAAATTTACAGAAAATCTCATAGGGGAGACAGTTACAGGGGATCATGCCACAGCAAACTACTTCGAGATACATTGTTAGATGTTTTGTTTCACGGCTGGGTGTGGTGGCTCATGCCTGTAATCTCAGCACTTTGGGAAGCTGAGGTGGGTGGATCACCTGAGGTCAGGAGTTTGAGACTAGCCTGGCCAACATGGCAAAACCCTGTCTCTACTAAAAGTATAAAAATTAGCTTGAACTCGGGAGGCAGAGGTTGCAGTGAGCTGAGATCACACCACTGTACTCCAGCCTGGGCAACAGAGTCAGACTGCCTCAAAAAAAAAAAAAAAAAAAAAAAATTAGCCAGGTGTGGTGGTACGTGCCTGTAATCCCAGCTACTCAGGAGGCTGAGGCAGGAGAATTGCTTGAACCCGGGAGGCGGAGGTTGCAGTGAGCTGAGATCGAGCCACTGCACTCCAGCCTGGGCAACAGAGTGAGATTCCATCTTTAAAAATGAAAAAAAGATGTTGTGTTTCTCTAAATTTTTTTCTCTGAGTATCTTTCTACTCTCTGTCCCCAGGAAGTACCTAATTTAAGTGGCTGTCCTCTCTTTTATAAAGAGTGAAATGCTTTGTCTCAGCTCCTGAAATTGCACAAAAACCCTGCATGGACCATAACACAACACAGAGCTACTGGGTGGATCAGATGCACTTTCCACAAAAGGCAGTTTTATGATCATCTTTGATACAGTAATAGGTCACTCAGCATCAGGGATGGATCAAAATATTTCTCTCCTCTGCCTAAGAGCAATAATTGAATGAACACCTCTTCTTTGTTATTGAGGTTTTAATCAGTAAAACTTTTCATTGACAAAACCCCAATGCTTTGTCCATGTTACGTCGCATTTAACACTCATGAGATGCGCTCCCTCTGAATCCGCATCTCCCCGTCTTTAATTAGTTCAGGAAATTCCTTGCACTGCCCCCCATGCCAGGCACAGGTCTGATGGAGGCAAAATGGAAGGGAGGCCACTTGGGGGAAGTAAGAGGAGCTGCAAAGTCACAGATGAGTCCTAACTGCTCTGACCTCCTGCCTGGCTCCAGAGTCTTCCTATTGCTTCAAGAAAAGTCCACACCTCTCAGCAAGGTGTGCCAGGCCTGCTGCAGTCTGACGTCTATGGGCTTCTGAACCTCCCCTCCTGCCCCTTCTCTGCTCTTCAGCCAGCTGGGTATGAGCTCACCTCAAACAGAGATTCCCACATAATGCTGGTCATGGGTGTTCTTCAATAGTTTCTTATATTGTTGATCTCTAGAGCACTCCAGGGTCTTGTAACTGGAAACCATGCCCCTTCTCACAGCAAAGGTGAACCCACGTTTGTTATTGCCCTACTGTACATGGGAGGGTGGAACTGGCAGGAGACTGTGGAACTGACATGGGAGGGTGAAACTGACATGGGAGGGTGGAATCCTGAGTTGGACCTCAGGCTCCTACTCCTAGGATGAGGGTGGAGCTTCCCTGTCTCCACCCTGTTTGGGGCAGCTACTAATCTCTCTCACCTACCATTCTTGGAGGGCAAAATGTGGAAGGCTGTTGGAGTCTTGTTCCCTGGGCTCTGTTCCCTAAGTTTTTCCCACCTGCTGCACAGAGCTGGCAACTGCAGCCCTACCTGGCAGGCTCTGTGAAGGTGTGCACCAGTAGCCATAGACATTGGCTGTTGATTCAAGCAGGCTGCTGAAAATAATGGGCTGGCACCCGGAATGGGGTAGGATTTGTCCCACTAACCTGGGTCACTTTGCCAGCCCCTAAGGGTGTGGAGCACAACTTCTCTCACCTTCACGCCACCTCAGGAATTCATGGCTCGTGACAAGCACCTCAGAGAGGCTCTGTCATCACCTTGTGTCCAACACCTGGATCCTTCCTGGACAACACCAGGAAGGAGCATGAACTTGTTACCTGACGGATATGGTTTGGCTGTGTCCCCACCCAAATCTCATCTTGAATTGTAGCTCCCATAATTCCCATGTGTTGTGAGAGGGACCCGGTGGGAGATCATTGAATCATGGGGGCGGTTTCCCCCATACTGTTCTTGGGGTAGTGAACAAGTCTTGAGACCTGATGGTTTTATAAGGGGAATCCCATTTTGCTTGGTTTTCATTCTCTCTTCCCTGCTGCCATGTAAATGTGCCTTTTGCCTTCCACCATGATTGTGAGGCCTCCCTAGCCACATGAAACTGTGAGTCCATTAAACCCCTTTTTCTTTATAAATTACTTGATCTTGGGTGTGGATTTATCAGCAGCATGAGAACAGACTAATGCACTGATGCCTGGCACGGCTGGGAGGGATGACTTCCTGTCTTGAATTTGGACTTGTCTCACCTCTGACCCCATCAGACAGGGGGTTGGGGCCAAGAGCCGATGGGCAGCTTTGGTCCTCAGTGAGGGCTGGCCCAGTGGCTCTAATCTGTGACCCTAATCTGTTTTCTGACTGACCCACATATTCACCACCACTGAGGAATATTCCACAGGGCATATGCAGCCCGTCTTTGCTACCATCCTGCTGGACAGTAGTAACTGACATGGGATGGTAGAGCCTTGAGTTGGACCTCAGGCTTCCTGTCCTAGGAGGAGGGTGGACCCCTGATCCCCACTCTGTTTGCAGCAGCTGCTAACCTCTCTCTCTCTGTAACTGTTTCTTTTTTCATCCCTAAGACTTGAGCTTGCAGCAGTATTCTCTTTCTTTAAAATTTCTGTGGCCTCCACTTTCTCCTCTTCCACGGGAGCTAATCATGAAGCTTCTGGAAGGCCCTCAGGCTGTGCATGAAGCCTGAGGTTGTTTGTGAACTGCCAGTTTTTCCAAGCAGACTTCTGGCTGTGCCGTGCTAGGCTTCCTGCCATTTTTGCCTCCTTCTCCACTGCCTTGCCACAGCTCCCTCCAGTCTCACTCCTACTCATGGGTCCCTCCACCGCCTTTCCTCCAGGCACTGAGAAACTTAACTTTCCCCAAATTCTGCCAGAACTCTTTATCCCACAGATCTGCCTCCTCTTTCAGGAAGCTATCTGATACGAACAATGTCTGTGTTCCCTCAATGTTCATTTGTGAAGCCTTAGTCCTCCAAGGTGATGGTATTTGGACATGGGGCCATTGGGAGGTGATTGGGTCCTGACAGTGGAGCCCTGATCAGTGGAATTAGTGCCTTTATAAGAGACACAAGAGACATGATCTCTCTCCATCATGTGAGGATATAGCAAGAAGGTGGCATCTGTAAACCAGGAACAGAGCCCTCACAAGGAACCAAATCAGTGGCACCTTATCTTAGACTTCAGAACCGTGATATATAAATGTTGTCTAAGCCACTGGTTTATGGTATTCTGTGATAGCACCCCAAGCTAAGACATCATCTATGTTTGAAGATTTGGTGCCAGAGCTGGGCACTGCGGTGCATGCCTGGAATCCTAGCACTTTGGGAGGCTGAGACAGGAGGACTGCATGAGGCCAGGAGTTTGGGACCAGCTTGGGGAACATAGCATGACCCTTCTTTTTACCAAAAAAAAAAAAATTAGCCTGGCATGGTGGCATACTTCTAGTCTCAGCTATGTGGAAGGCTGAAGTGGGAGAATCTCTTGAGCCCAGGAATTTGAATCCAGCATGGGCAACATAGAAAGATCGCCTCTTTAAAAAAAAAAAATAGGAAGAAAAGACAATTTTGTGCCAGAAGAGGAGTGCTCACACCAACCTCCTAAGACGATTCCAGAGCCAAGTTCCCAGCTGCCCGTTCCAAGTGCTTCTTGCTTTGAGAGGTGATTCCAATCTCTGGCTCTGGATGCCAAACAGCTCGGCAGCATGGAAGGACTCAGCTGTGACTCCATGGGACCTGAGGTGTGATTCAGGCACAGCTTTGCTCCCAGGTTTGGAGATCCAAATGGCAGCCTTTCCCCCTTTTCTTCTGTAACCCATGCACCAGGCTCCGTATCCTCTTGTCCAGGGTTGTGAGCTGAGCGTGGAAGGAGAGACCCCAAAGTACTCTAACTTACTATGTTTTTGGCCCTTGAAGAGGGCTCATAGCCCATGCTAAAGATGATTTTCTTGCCTGGGTTGGCTGGAGCTGGGGCTGGGGCTTAGTCTCTGCCTGCAGCTGGTGACCAGCTTGGCCACTCTCCCCTTGAAGTAAACACACACATGAGCACAGGAGAGACCAGGGTGTTCAGAGAGATCTTAAGGTCTTTGGTGAGAAGTCTAAACTTCAGAGATAGGGGTGGGAAGAGAAGAAAAGTCAGGCAATAGACACTCCCATGCCTGGTTCTGGTCTAGCAACCTGGTGTCCCTTTTACTATGAGAGCATGGCCATCTGGGCTCAGGCCTTTGGGATGGCCCCGGGGAGGACACTTCTGGCCTAGTGCGTGGTGCCCTCTCTGCCTTACTACCTATTTCTTTCCCACCCAGTTTTTCTGCCCTTTGAACTCCTTCCTTTTCCCCTGCGACTCCCCTTCTCCTCTGCTGCACCTCTACCCTCAGACTGCCCTGGAATTTGAGAAGTTTCTAGCTTTTTCTGCTGTTTTGTAAGCTTTCCTCACCTCTGGAGACAGTCACAAGCCAGGTACATCATCTGTTCTCCTGCCTGGTGGATAACAGAGTGGTGGTGGAAATTTTCTGCTCTCAGTTGTAATTGCCCTTTTTCCCCCTCAATTTACTTTAAGTTCCTAACATCAGTCACATACATCTTACATTGCAAGGGGTCATTTCTGCCAAAAGTCCTCATTGGTTTGAGCTTTCAGATCCAGAACCTCCCTGGAGTCTAACACCAACCTTATTATGCAGTAAAAGTCCTCCACACTCCCACCTGCAGCATTGCCTTCTGACTGAGTTATCTGGAAGTATCCTTTGAGTCAGCTCTAAGGGGCCCCATGCCCAGCGTCTCTCTGGTCACAGGAGAGGGGTGAGAATGGGGCTTGATATTGCTGCCACACTTGAGATTGGAGGCCAGGTACAGTGGCACACACCTGCAATTTGGGAGGCTGAGGTGGGAGGATCACTTGTAGCCAGAAGTTTAAGACCAGCCTGGGCAACATAGCAAAAAATACAGAAATGATCTGGGCATGGTGGGGCATGCCTGTAGTCTCACCTACTTAGGAGGCTGAGGCAGGAGGATTACCTGGTCCTGGGAGATCGAGGCTGCAGTGAGCTATGATCGTACCACTGCATTCCAGCCTGAGCGACAGAGTGAGACCCTCCCTGTCTTAAAAAAAATTGGAGGTGACCGAGAGGCGGTCTTCTCTGAGGCCTGTCATTTTACAGACAGGAAGCCTGAGGCTTTGAGAAGTTAGGGGACTTGCTGAATCCCACTGTCAACAAACACGTGGGAGTGGAGTTGATCTTATGTGAGGTTGCAGATGGACGCACACTTCCCGGACTGCCTCGGAGGCATGCGAAGAGGTGGGGTCCGGCCTTCAGTGGCCCCCGCCGTTCACTTCTATCACCTTCGATACCTTCACTGGGGCAGCTGCTGTCTCCAGAGGCGGCCCACGCACCTTTGCTGAACATGTCTTTCCTTCATGGAAATGCAATTAGTCTCTCTGTGGTTTCCACCCCGAGGTCCTGGTTCTTCCTCTCGGAGTCAGCACCCTCCTGCACTGATGGCAGTGGTCCCGGGAAGTGGCCATCTGTCTCTCCATCTCCTCTCCTCCCTGTCTCCCTCCATCGGGGGAAGCCTTGGAGCTCTGCACATACGCTTGGGGGCGCCCCCTTCTCAATAGGAAAAGCAAACTGGTTTCTCTGTGCCTTTCACCAGATGCATGGGAGGTTTTCCCACACCAACCCATTCTCCAACTCTCTGGACAGTGCAGCTGTGACACTGACCACCTGGATGAATATAGGCCCCACAGGCAAAGGGCTCAGTGCCACGAGACTGCCCCCACCCCGTTTCAGATGCCCGTCACAGTAGTGAGCCCCCAGGTCACCCACACTTCTGTTTGACTTGGCTACAAATCAGGGGTTCTCATCACCCCAGCCTCAGGTTGGATCATTTGCTATGATGGCTCACAGAACACAGAAAACTGACTGGTTGATAAGAAAGACATGACAGAGGATGCAAGTGGGCGGCCAGGTGAAGAGGTGCACAGGTGAGGCTGGGAATGGTCCCGAGCACAGGAGCTTGTCCTGTAGAGTTGGGGCCTCCCACTTTGCTGGCTGGTGAGAATGCTCATCAACCCAGAGGTACTCCAAATCTCATCTTTTAGGGATTTTTATGAAGCTTGGGCATGATGGATTATTCTTTTCTTGGAGGGGGACGGGGTCTCCCTCTGTTGCCCAGGCTAGAGTACAGTGGTACAGTCACAACTCGATGCAGCCTTGACCTCTGGGGCTCAAATAATCCTCCTTGTTCAGCCTCCCCAGTACCTGTGTTTGTGGGCATGTGCCATCATGCCTGGCTAAGTTTTAAATTTGTTGCAGAGATGGGGTTTTACTGGGTTGCCCAGGCTTGTCTCAACCTCCTGGGCTCAAGTGGTCTTCCCAAGTTGCCCACAGTGCTGGCATTACAGGCGTAGGCTGTCATGAACCTGGCTGGCATTCTCTATTATTAACTCAGTCTCCAGCAATTCTCCTCTCTCCGAGGATGGGGGTGGGAATGAAAATTCCAAGCTTCTAATCCTAGCTTGGTCTTTCTGGCACCCAGCCTGGACCCAGGAGCCCACCGAGAATCGCTCACTACGACAAAAGATGCTTCTATCCTCCAGGGAATCCCTAAGGCTTTAGGAGCTGTGTCAGGTGTTGGGGTTAAAGACCAAATACTGGAACCAGGGATGTGCTTAGCACTTCTGTTGTTCAGGGAATTTTGAGGGTTTCAGGAGCTCTGTGCCAGGAACAAGGAGCAGAGACCAAAGATGGATTTTTCGGTGGCACATCTTCCCTGTCCATTGGTAGGGCTGCGATCCAGGTGTTGTGTGGTGGGCTCAGAGCACACCGATTGCATGAGTCCCTTCGGTGGGCACACTGCACTGCCCTCTGCTTTCAGGCCGCCCATGTGTGGCTGAGCAGGAGAGAGGCCACAGTGCCGGGAGCCCGGTATGGGGAGCTGTCACCACCTGCCACTGCAGTCCCCCAAGCTGGTCCTGCCAGGCCAGGAGTGCAGCCAGCCAGGGACCAAGCCCAGCAAGGGTGCAGATGCTGCTGCTGGAAGCAGGAGAGGAGGCCTCGGCTAGTGCTTGGCATCCCAATTGGTGAGAAGTCTAAACTTCAGAGATAGGGGTGGGAAGAGAAGAAAAGTCAGGCAATAGACACTCCCATGCCTGGTTCTGGTCTAGCAACTTGGTGTCCCTTTTACTATGAGAGCATGGCCATCTGGGCTCAGGCCTTTGGGATGGCCCCGGGGAGGACACAGCAGCTCCCGGGAGGAGTGCTGGGCAGCGGATGGCCCGTGAAGCAGACAGATAAAGAGGTCTTGAGTGGACAGCTCTCCACACGGCCATTAACAGGCAAAGATGACACAGAGTGGCTATCTCAATTGCGCGGCCGGGCATTTTGCCATTTGGGGCTCGGGCTCCAGAGGTGGCCGGCAGCACGGTTCCCGCAAAAGGTGGAGCTGTTGGAATTTCTGATTGGAAAGCCAGTTTTTGAAGGATTATTTCTCGGCTCCTCTAATTAATGAGAAGCAGAGATTTCAGGTTGGCAAATGGAGCTCCCTCTGGCTGGGTGCACGTTTTCGTGCTCTCTCGCTGCCTGCAAGTCCTTAGAAAATGTTTGGGGAAAGAAAGCCTTTAAATAGCCTCCAACTTTCTAATTTAATGGGAATGTGCTGGGCTGAATGGCGGGGCTCCAAAGAGGCCCCCACCCCCATCTTTGGGCAGCACCCAGGTTAGACTCTCCCCTCTGGTTTTCCAGCCTGCAATCATTTTAAACCCTGGGTGGATTATTTCCCTGTTCTCAAAAATCCCAAAGAGCCCCCAAATCCCAGTAGAGTAGAATCTCGATGCCCTACGCTGGCATCCAAGGTCTCTGTGGCTTTCCACTCTTCCAGGTCAAATAATTCCACTTTCTAAAGAGACATTTCCCAAGGCGACATGGTGTGCTCTTCCTCAAACCTCTAGGGGCTGGGTAGGGGCTGCGAGTGGTACCTCCTGTGCTATCACTGGAGTCTGGGGCACGGCCCCGCCCTGACCAGCTGACTCCCCTGCCCAGCTCCCTGGCTACCAGCCCTGCCTGGTTCGGTTCCCATGGGCCCACGCTCCCATGTCAAGCTTCGTGTGGCCTGGTCACTCTGTAAAGGAGTTGCTGAGGCCCGGAGAGGGCAAGCAGCGTGATCCAGGTCACACAGCAAGTTGCTGCTGAGCAGAGACTCCCCTGCTTTGGGAGAGTGAGGGTCACACCCCGTCCCTGCCGTGGGTGCCTCTCAACTCTCTTTTAGTGCTGGGCACAGAGTGGTCTGTGTCACAAGTGCAGTGTGGTTGATTCATTTCATCCTGACTTCTTTTGGCTATTTTTTAATTTTAATTTTAATTTTTTTTTTTTTGAGATGGAGTCCCATTCTGTGGCCCAGTCTGGAGTGTAGTGACATGATCTCGGCTCACTGCAACCTCCGACTCCCAGGTTCAAGCGATTCTCTTGCCTCGGGCTCCCCCATAAGCGGGATGCATGGCCCCGCATCGGGCAGTAAATCCAAAGCTCAGCAGTTTGCGCTCATTTGCAAACCAGCTCTTCTGTGTCCTGTGGCCCGGTGGAGAGGGTGTGCAGGGCCACGCTGCCGGTACTGCTCTTAATGTGGGAGGTGGCCCAGGATTCATGACCCTAATCACTTCTCTTCCAGGGTTGATCGCGGAGGCGGCAGGGACAGTGGGTTCCTCCTTCCCTTTCGTGTGCTCACCCCATAGATCTCACCAGGAGTTGATTTTGCACTCTCGTTAAAAGTACCTCATTTGAGCCGACAAGGTCTAGGGGGAGAATCTGCAGACCTGGGGTCCCCGGGGAGCTGGACGTTTGTGTCTGAGAGCCCCTGGGTCTGTGTTCTAGGCCCAGGCCTGTCTCTGACTTGCTGTGGGATCTTGGACAGGTGGTTTGACCTCTCTGAGTCTCAGCTTATTCATTTGTGATCATCTGTGTTTCTATCCTGGCTATCCAGGAGCTGCCAGAGCAATGTGGGAGCGCTTGTTTATAATAACAGATCCTACTTTGTGCTCAGTGTGGGCAGGCCCTTTAATAACCACCCTGCTAACAGTCACCACTCTTGTCAGCTCCACCAAGTAAACAAGGCAGCTGAAGCTCTGAGAGGTTCAGTCATTTGCCCAAGGATGCACAGCTAGTGCATGCAGAGCTGGCACTGCAAACCCGGGTCTGTGTGAGTCCACAGTGAGAGCTCCTAACGCTGCTTACACTGCCATTGAGAGCTTCAGCCTGCAGCTCTGCCGTTTTCCAAAACAGTAACATGGGGTAGTAATGCCGGTTTCTGTGCTCCCCCACACAGACGCCCTGAGGCCCCCGTGGACTTGAAGACTCTGGCAAAAATTCCAAATATCCTCAGTGTTCCCAGCCTGGATGATGATTCCTCAGCCATCAGGTAGCCTGGTGGGGATGGAGCATGGCCCAGGGTGGAGGACAGTGGCCAGGGACCTGCCGCCGTCTCCGAGTTGGTCCCTAAATGGCTCTAGGTGAGTGGAGGAAAACCCTTTAAAAGCTCCAGGGTTGGATTCCTCATCTGTAAAATCAGGTCAGGGGTTCTCAAGTCCAGCTGCACCTGAGAAACATCTGGGGGAGGTTTTAAAAGATATGAAGGCTGGGTGTGGTGGCTCACGCCTGTAATCCCAGCACTTTGGGAGGCCAAGGTGGGCAGATCACCAGAGGTCAGGAATTTGAGACCAGCCTGACCAACGTGCAGAAACCCCGTCTCTACTAAAAATACGAAATGAGCACAGGCTTGGTGGTGCACGCCTGTAATCCCAGCCACTCGGAGGGCTGAGGCAGGAGAATTGCTGGAATCCGGGAGGCAGAGGTTGCAGGGAGCAGAGATCATACCATTGCGCTCCAGCCTGGGCAACAAGCCTGTCTCCAAAAAAAAAAAAAGATACCAGTGCCCAGCCCACCTTAGACCAATCGACTTGGCCCATGGGGCTGGTGCCACCTTCTCATAGCTGCTGGGGGTGAGGGGTGTGATGTGCCCCCCAGCTTGGAACCCCAGCCCAGCCACCTCCGTGGCCCTCCCCCACCTCTGAACATCTGTGTCATTAGAATGCGTTTGAGTGTCTACTCTCATTCCAGACTTCAACTAATGTGTACGATCCAACCTTACATTGAATTAAAATCAGCTTTGAGGCCAGGTGGGCAGATCACTTGAGGCCGGGAGTTTGAGACCAGCCTGGTCAATATGACAAAACTTTGCCTCTACTAAAAATACAGAAGTTAGCCGGGCATGGTGGTGGATGCCAGTAATCCAAGCTACTCGGGAGGCTGAGGTGGGAGAATTGCTGGAACCCAGTAGTTGGAGGCTGCAGTGAGCCAAGGTCACCCCATTGCAGTGCAGCCTGGGCAACAGAGTGAGTGAGACTCTGTCCCTCCCCGCCAAAAAAAAAAAAAAGTCAGCTTTGAGAGTGGAATGGTAGAGGTGGAGTGACTGTAACATGAAGGCCGGGCTTGGGGTCAGGAGATTTTTATTCTATTCTTGGTCCTGGAGATTTTCATTTTATTCTTGGCCTTGGCAAATGGAGACACCAGCTTCCCTCTCACTCCGTCTCCTGATCTGTTAGCATGCTGCCTCCTCAGCTGCGATTTGCAGCTGGAAGCTCTGCATGGGCCGTCTGTGATTTCCCCAGCCAGCCGGGACCCCTATCCTCCGTCTCTTTAGCAACTCAGGCGACTGTTACTGTGGCTGCGATGAAATGGGTTTTTGTTTTGTTTGTTTGTTTGTTTGTTTTTAGAAAAGCAAAGCAATTCATGACACCTCATGAAGAAATGAGTCCCCTGGAATATTCAGTCCCATTATTTCCAACCCCTGGGCACACACGCCCTACTGGGGATGAATCTCTCACAGCTTGGCTGAGAGGCACAAATAAGAGCTTTGGAGTGCAAAGGCTTGGGCTCAGATCCCACATCTGCCATTGACTAGCCATGGGGACTTTGGGATGAGACTTAAGCTTCTGAAACCTGTCTGCTGTCTGCAGAATGGGGACAAAGTGGTTTACCTTGCAAGGACTTTGGGAGAAGACAGTGATGGACATGCAGTGTCTCCAGCCTTGATGACTATTAGAAGGAGGAGGGAGATGGAATAGCTTCCCTCAAAGACTCTCAGGGAAGGTCACAGCTGTGTCCTCATCTGGTCCCTGAGTGTCCTCAGTGGGAGAATAAAACAGGCGTAATGTCCCTAGGTATAAAGTGGCGAACAATGTCTTGTTCTTGAAGCAGATGGTAGGAATATTGGGTGTGGCATTGCTGTGGGCAAATATTTGTGTCCCCCCAAAATTCATACACCAAAATCCTTGCCCTTAAGGTTTTGGAGGTAGGAGGTGGGGTTTTTGAGAGGTAACTAGGTAATGAGAAGGCAGAGCCTTCATGGTGGGACTAGTGAATTTATAAGAGGACCCAGGAAGCTGCCTCACCCCTGCCACGCTGTGAGGACATGGTGAGAAGACCACTATCCATGTGAACCCTCAGCACCCCCCAGATTTGCTGATGCCTTAATCTTGGGTTTCTCAGCCTCCAGAACTGGAAGAAATAAATTTCTGCTGTTTATAAGCCACAAGCCACCCAGTCTATTGTATTTATTCTTTTTTTTTTTTTTTTGAAGGACAAGGTCTTGTATCCTGCTCTGTCATCCAGGCTGGAGTTCAGTGACAATTCACAGATGTGATCATAGCTCACTGCAGCCTCGAACTCCTGGGCTCAAGCGATTCTCCTGTCTCAGCCTCCCGAGTAGCTGGGACCACAGGTACGTGCCACCACACCTGGCTGGTATTGTGTGATAGCAGCCGGAACACACTGGGTCAAGCATGATTTGAGGAGAAGAGTCTCCATGTTGGTTTTCTGTGTGATTTTCAGCCATTTATACAAGTATTTATTGACAGCCTACTTTGTACCCGGCACTCCTCCGAGTTGGGTTAGCATGTTTTTTCTATAAGGGACCAGGTGGTAAATATTTAGGGTGTTGGCCGTTGTAATGCTAAGTAGCCATGGACACCACGCAAACAAATGAGTGTGGCTTCCTTCAACAAGACTTTGATTATGAAAACAGGCCGCAAAGCTGCGCGGTGGTGCACGCCTGTAGTCCCAGCTACTTTGGAAGCTGATCCCGGGAGGATCCTACCCTAGAAACCTCCCCAAGAACCACTGTGCTGCTCTTCCCACGAGGACTGAGTTCTCGTTTTGTGCCGTTCTTGGCGCATTTGCTCGTCACTGTCTCTACCTCTCTCCCTGTATCTCTGTGCCAAGTCTTAGAGGGCAGGATCCATGTCTGCTGCTCCTCTGGGCCTAGGAATTTGAGACCAGCCTGGGCAACCTAGCAAGACTCCTGTCTCTTTAAACCAAAATCCTGGAACAGGCTACAGGCCAGATTTGGCCTCCAGCTGACTTCAAACCAAAACCAGGCTCAATGAGCCTGTCTCTGTGGAATTCACATTCAAGTGGGGGAAGGCAGACAGGAAACCGTAATATAATAAATGTGTAAATCTCTGCATATGTGAGAAGGTAAGATGGTGGTGTAGAGAAACGGAGCAGGGTTCAGTGGCGTGTGCTGGTGCTGGCTATGCATATCTCTTTGCAGCGAGCTCACATGTGTGGTTGGAAATGGGCCGTGATGGGAACCCTTACCCCAGAGAGATCAGCCATGGCTACACATCAGGGCCCCCTGGGAGCTGGTTGGTAAACATTCACCACCACGCCACTGCCATCGGGGGATCGGGGGTGCTGCGTTTTAAGTTTTAGAAGACTGGTCTGGGTGGGTCTTCTTGAGAAGGGGACATTTGAGGAAAGAATTGAAGGAGGGCAGGGTGAGCCTGTGGCTTCCAGGGGAAAGGGTGTTCCACATGGAGGGAGCAGTGGACGGTGGGAGGTGCTGGAGGAACAGCAAGGACAGGGGTGGGAGACCTGGGCCGCGGACGGTGCAGAACAGGTGAAGCCCTGGCAGGAGGGGAGGCAAGGAGGCTGCTCAGAGGCTATGGCAGGAGTCCAGGTGAAATGACAGCTGCTCTGTGCACAGTAGTAACAGTGGTGGCACCAACGTGACATGTGACCCATCACGTGGCAGCTGGGATGAAAGGAGTCACGTGCTCAGGTGTTTGGACTTAGCAGCTAGAGAGAGGCAGTTGCCTTTTCTTTCTTTCTTTCTTTCTTTTTTTTTTTTTTTGAGACAGAGTCTTGCTCTGTTGCCCAGGCTAGAGTGCAGCTGTGCAATCTCAGCTCACTGCAACCTCTGCCTCCCGTGTTCAAGGAACTCTTGTGCCTCAGGCTCCCCAGGAGCTGGGATTACAGGTGTGTACCACTGCACCTGGCTGATTTTCATATTTTTAGTAGAGAGGGGGTTTCGCCATGTTGGCCAGGCTGGTCTCAAACTCTTGGGTGCAAGTGATCTGTCTGCCGCGGCCTCCCAAAGTGCTGGGATTACAGGTGTGAACCAGTACGCCCAGCCGGTTATTACCTAAAAGGAAGGATCAGATATCAAGTTTTGACGGAAGTTTGAAAGGTGGCTGAAATCCTACTGTAGATGTTGACAAGGAGTTAATATTCAAGTCTGGACTTCAGAAGAGAGATCTGGCCAGCCGTGGGGGCTCACGCCTATAATCCCAGCACTATGGAAGGCCAAGGTGGGAGGATTGCTTGAGGTCCAGAGTTCAAAACCGGCCTGGCCAATTTAACAAGACCCTTCTCTACAAAAAAAAAAAAAAAAAAAAAAAAAAAAAAAAATTTAAAACTTAAAGCGTAGTGGCACATGTCTGTAGTGCCAGCTGCTTGGGAGTTTGGGGTGGGGAGATCGCTTGAGTTGAAGGCTGCAGTGAACTATGATGGTGCCATCACACTCCAGCTGGGGCAACAGAGTAAGACACTGTCTCAGAAAAAAAAAAAAAAAGACAGATCAGTTAGGAGTTATCTACACGTGAGTGATTTTCAACTCATCAGAGGAATGGGTAACAATGGAGAACAGAGGAGCACTCAGGACTGAGCCCTGGGGCCTGCCAGTGTTTGGAAATTGAGATCAAAGATGCCCACAAAGAAGGCAGAAAATGAGGGACCAGGTAAGGAAGAAAGAGATGATTTTAATGTTCAAGTAGAAACCCTTGAAAATCATAATTCAAAATCTAGCTCAGGCCAGGCGCAGTGGCTCACGCCAGTAATCCCAGCACTTTGGAAGGCCAAGGCCAGAGGATCACCTGAGGTCAGGAGTTCAAGACCTGCCTGGCCAACGTGGTGAAACCCCATCTCTACTAAAAATACAAAAATTAGCCAGTCATGGCATGTGCCTATAGTCCCAGCTACATGGGAGGCTGAGGCACAAGAATTGTTTGAACCTGGGAGGCGGAGGTTGTAGTGAGCCAAGATTATGCAGCTGATCTCCAGCCTGGGCAACAGAGAGGGATTCTGTCTCAAAAAATATAATAAATAAAAATAATTGAAAACAAAGGCTAGCTCAAAGTCTCCTCCTCTGGGTGTCCTCCAACCACTCAATCTCCACCGCTCTTCCTTTCCCGTAGCTATTACACAACCACTCCTGGGGTGCTTCTCACATACTGTCTTGGGTCAACCAGCAGTCCTAAGAGGAGGCTGGCTCAGCACTGTGGTGGCTCACACCTGTAATCCCAGCTCTTTGGGAGACCGAGGCAGGAGGATTGCTTGAGGCCAGGAGTTCAAGGCTAACTTGGGGGACATATTAAGACCTTGTCTCTAAAAATTAAGAAGTAACAGGGCAAGGTGGTGAGTGTCCATAGTCCCAGCTACTCAGGAGGCTGAGATAGGAGGATCACTTGAGCTTGGGAGGTCGAGGCTGCAGTAAGGTGTGTTTGCACCACTGTACTCCAGCCTGGGGGACAGACAGAGACCTTATCTCTAAAAATAAAAAATAGAGAGGCTGGGTGTGGTGGCTTATGCCTATAATCCCAGGACTTGGGAGGCCAAGCCAGGTGGATCACCTGAGGTCAGGAGTTCGAGACCCGTCTGGCCAACATGGTGAAACTCTGTCTCTACTAAAAATACAAAAATTAGCTGGGCATGGTGGCGGGTGCTTGTAATCACAGCTACTCGGGAGGTTGAACTTGGAGGCGGAGGTTGCAGTGAGCTGAGATCACACCATCGCACTCCCGTCCCGGCAACAAGAGCAAAATTCCATCTAAAAAAAACAAATAAAAATAAAAAATAGAGAAAGAAGAATGTCTTTGGCTTTCTGCTGGAAACCCTCAGGGAAGACCCCTAGGTTCCCCAACCCTAACTGCACCCAATACCTGAGTCACCTTACAGACAGCACCCATGGGCTCCTGGCTATGGTCCCTAGCTGGGTAAACCCTTTTGCTCCCTCGTTCCTTGGTAAATGTAGGAGGTGGTGACTGGTATCTTCAAGAGAACATGTAGAGACTCTAGAGCTGAACCTAAGGAATGAGGCTGCGTGGTGGTCCCACCTGCTTCCCCGGGGGTCCTTCCTGCGGGCTGTTCTCCCCAGCAGCCCAGGTCGCCCTCTTACCTTTGCAGGTAGATCTGGAGCCCCTGGCATCATCGTGCATACTTGGGATCAGCCATGCACCGCAGTATTCTCCAGGCTGCAGTCATGGAACCACTTTTAATTCTCCCGTCAAAGACCATGGCGTTCCCTTGAAGTGAACCCCAAGATGGCAGCAGCTGAGGAAGGGGACGCTGAACAAGTGGCCTGATGCCTTCTGTCACTGGATTTTCTCTGGACCAACTGTGCTGTTTGCTCTTGTCCTTGAGGTTCATGCACATGGAGAGAGAGCTCTAGTCCAGGCACATTTTCCTTCCATGAGGTTCCTATGGTCAGGATACTTCCCCAGAACCACCGTTGTTTCTCTTTACATGAGGACATAACCCTATTTTTTTTTTTTTTTTTTTTGACACAGGGTCTCATTCTATGGCTCGGTCTGGGCTTAGGCGATCCCCTGACAGCCTCCTGAGTAGCTGGGACTACAGGGATGCCACCACGCCTTACTAATTTTTTGGATTCTTTTGTAGAGGCAGGGGTTTCATCATGTTGCCCAGGCTGGTCTCGAACTCCTGAACTCAAGTCATCTCCCTGCCTGTGCTTCCCAAAGTGATGGGATTACAGGTGTGAGCCACTGTACCGGGCAGTCCTCTTTTTGTGCTGTTCTTGATGCATTTGGTTGTCACTTTCTGTGCTTCTCTCCCTGTATTTATTTTTTTTTTAGATGGAGTCTTGTTCTGTTGCCCAGGCTAGAGTGCAGTGGCATAATCTCGGCTCACTGCAACCTCCACCTCCCTGGGTTCAAGCAGTTCTCCTGCCTCAACCTCCTGAGTAGCTAGGATTACAGGTGCCCACAACCTTGCCTGGCTAATTTTTTGTATTTTTAGAAGAGGTGGGATTTCACCATGTTGGCCAGATTGGTCTTGAACTCCTGACCTCAGGTGATTCACCCACCTTGGCCGCCCTAAGTGCTGGGATTACAGGCATGAGCCACCGTGCCTGGCCTGTATTTCTGCACCAAGTCTTGGAGGGCAGGATGATGTCCTCTGTTGCTCTATAAATCTGTTCTCTGTATTGCAGCCAAAGGACTGACCCCTCTTTAAAGCTCCAAGGTCATGTGCTTTATAAAACCAGGACTCAGAACAGTGCCCTACTTACAGTTGAGCTCAATGGTGGTTTGAATGAAGGAAACCCTTTGAAAATGCTCTCTCTTTGCCTCCAGCCTCTACAAAGACAAGCCTTTGTGGCCACAACTTTGCCATGGACTTTCTCTGACTTAGCTAGGGAGAGGAGGGCCAGCTCTTGGAGCTGGCTTCCCTGTGGTTTCTGCTTTCTGTTGTAGGGGCAAAAGGAAGGCTTCTCCTTCACTCTCAGAAGGTTTGCTGAAATATCAACTTACAAATAGTAAGTTAATAGGAGAAATATGTTCATTATTAACATGTGTATGGGAGCCTTCAGAATGAAGACCGCCCTAAATGCAGAAGCTTGTATACCATCTTGAAGACCACCTCCAGTGCAGAACCTCATATACCATCTTGGAGACCACCCTCAATGCAGACACTCATGTACCATCTCAAAGACCACCTCCAGTGCAGAAGCTTGTATGTCATCTTGAAAGTCACCCCCATGTAGAACCTCATGTACCATCTGGAAGACCACCCCCAATGCAGAAACTTGTATACCATCTTGAAGACCACCTCCAGTGTGGAACCTCATGTACCATCTGGAAGACCACCCCCAATGCAGAAGCTTGTATACCATCTTGAAGACCACCTCCAGTGCGGAACCTCATATACCGTCTGGAAGACCATCCCCAATGCAGAAGCTTGTATACCATCTTGAAGACCACCCCCATGTAGAACCTCATATACCATGTGGAAGACCACCCCCAATGCAGAAGCTTGTATACCATCTTGAAGACCATCTCCAGTGCAGAACCTCATATACCATCTTGGAGACCACCCCCACTGCAGACACTCATATACCATCTGGAGGACCACCCCCACTGCAGATGCTCATATACCATCTCAAAGACCACCTCCAGTGCAGAAGCTTGTACGCCATCTTGAAGACCACCCCCATGCAGAACCTCATATACCATCTAGAAGACCACCTCCAGTGCGGAACCTCATATACCATCTTGGCGACCACCCCAACTGCAGACACTCATATATCATCTGGAGGACCACCCCAGTGCTGAAGCTCATATACCACCTGGAGGACCACCCCAGTGCTGAAGCTCGTATACCATCCGGAGGACCACCCCCAGGCAGAAGCTCATATACCATCTTGAAGTTACAGAAGGAATGTGGGCTCAGCATGGTCAAAAATGGTTATGGTGGTAAATCAGGCTCTAGTGGCCAGATGATCATGGAAGGGAGAGAAGAAAAGGCCTGGCTAACAAAGGTGGTCTTGTTGCACAGATGAAAGCTCACAGGTAGCTGCCCTCTGAGAGACTAGATGGGAAATGTTTCTTCCTTTCCAACGTTTAAAGGCCTCAGTCTCTCAGTCCATCTTTCCTAGTTCTGGACAAGGAAAGGTGTGGCCACATCAGTGCAGATTTTTCTACAGACGCACATTTTCCCCAAAAAAGACAGCTTTGCAGGGCTACCTTATTTAGCTGGCCCTCTGACAGCTATCTCAAAATACGTCAAAGAAATATATTTTGGAGTAGAAAAATGTTTTGATTTCCTTCACTGTCATCCGGGCTTATATCATACTCAGTCATTTAGGCTGTTCCCTCCTTTCCCCCAATTTAGACACAGACCCTGGGCAAGGCCTGTGGGTGAGAGAGCTGGGCAGAGCTCAGGCCATTTTCCCTGCTCTGGACACCATCCTGGGAAGGACCACATTTTAGTGACAGCACAGTGGAGTAACATGAGCAAGGATGCTGGTGGCAGACCCATCGCTTGTGTGGTCTTGGGCATTACTCAATCTCTTCAAGCCTCAATTTCCCTGTTGAATATTGAAGATAAGAACCGTGACTCAAAGTTGATTGGCTGACATAGGTAGACATCCGGCACGATGCTGCACATAGCAGGTGGAATGGGTTTGCTACTGGAAAGGAGTCCTGATCCAGACCCCAAGATGGGTGCTTGGATTTGATGCAAGAAAGACCTTGGGGCAAGTCCATAAAGCGAAAGCAAGTTTGTAAAGAAAGAAAAGAAGCAAAAGGAACAGCTGCTCCATAGGCAGAGCAGTGTCATGGGCGGCTCAGCTGAGAATGCTGATGGTTATGTCTTGATTAGATGCTAAAAAAGGAGTGAAGAAGTGGAGAAGCTGGCAGAGCTGAGAAGTCTTGAGCCCCACCTGAGATACCTGAGGCAGCTCTTCCACCTGCCAGGGAAAGAGTGAAAGAGTGAGGGCCCTGGGTACACGGTATGGTGATGACAGCCTGGACTTGGGCCAGCTCTGGCATCTGCCTCCCGTCCCCAGCCTTCCTCCCCTGGGAGTCCCACCTCAATTGTTCCCTTCTATCCCTCCTGCCCTCCTGATGAAGTCAGGAGGAGCCCGGTGGAAGGCGAGGCTGGAGTGATGGGGGAGCCACACTTCCCATCTGCAGGTATTGCGAATTTTCTCCCTCAGGCAATGGTAAGCCGGTGAAGAACACTATGCAGGAGGTGGTATTAGATTCACCTCTAAAAAAAAATCAGAGGCTTGTGAAGAGGACAGATGACTGTGGCAGGCCAGGGGAGGGCTGGGTCACGGATCCAGGGGAGGGCTGGTTCAGGGATCCAGCGGAGGCCTGGGGAGAGAGCGAGCTCGATGAAGGTGAGAAACTGGAGGGATCTGAGCCTTTTGCAGAGTTGAGCATGGATGGGAGGCTGAGACTGACGTGGGGAGGGGTGGGGTTCCTCACACGGAGACCCCTGTGTGCTCTTGAATAAACAAAGGCCTGGTGACCTGTGGGCACCGAGTGCACACATGTCCCCAGTGCCTCCTGCTGGCCCTCCCTGGAGGCACCGGCACCCGCTTCCGTGCTTGGGGTCTGGAGAAGCTGCAGTCATAAAGGCCCCATCAGCCTAACCCCCAGGATGTGCCTGGACTTTTCTTTCCTTTTGAAAATCCTGCAGATGTGTCACTGATCAGCCACATAAGAGCTGTGACTCCCTAACTCCACGTAATGTGTAATGATAGCAGCACAAGCCTAAAATTACTGAGGACAAGGAGCTGCGGGGTAATTATAGGATGCTTTGTTACTTGGAGGATTTTTTTCTTTTTAAAGCTGATTCCATTAAAAGCACCAGTTTGGTGTGTGGGCGAGGAGACCAGGTGGCCAAGGGCTGAGAGAGACTGATGGGTGAGTTCAGCTTCCTCGGGGATCCTAGACAGGAGAAGTGGCCCGGGATGAGGTGGGAAGGTCTGTGTGGCCCCTCAGTCCCATGTTTGAAAGTCCCTCCAGCCCCCCATAACAAATAGCATCATTGCAGCCTCCTAGGGTTGGGGAGGGGGTTGGAAATGGGGCAGGAGTTGGGAGGAGAAGGGGAAGGGGAATGGCATTCCTGTGCAGCTCCAGGATCACCATGATGTAGTGCAATGCAATGGCAACATTACTCCACCCCACGCCACGCCACGACTCAGCTCCTAAGACATGCATGACCCTACACCACAACTCAGCTCCTAATCCATGCGTGACCCTACACCACGACTCAGCTCCTAATCCATGCGTGACCCTACACCATGACTCAGCTCTTAATCCAT